>JAHWFP010015891.1:11193-47600 GCA_023313725.1 Lithobius niger | reverse complement strand
GAGTAGAATTTATTTATTTATTTATTTTATTTAATACCGTTAATAAAAGGGTGAGCATGTGTATTTTTAACATCTTTATGTATAGCTTTTCTGTTTCAATTAATAAATTTTTTTACATCAGTTGTCTCACTTCGTGGACGTTCTTGGGAGACCATTATGTAGGTTATGGGCTTAAAAACACAATGATGAACTACGTGGGGGAGGGGGCATGAAGAGTATCTCCTCATTGCCCTTTTTTTTGGGGGGTGGGGGGCAGTTTTCTCCCCTGCCAATAGTCCAGCAGGTGGTAAAAACGAGAAGTTGGTGGAAATATCATCATAAAAACTGTACAGAAGCTCGTCTGGAATCTGAAACAATCCAACAAAGTTAAAATCACAGTCGGTCTCGACAATTTTCCTTGGCTCGATGGCCGTAGTCCAAGCGATCCCCGTTCGTTCGTCCAAAGGAAAGAGGGAAAACAAGCCAAACAGCGAAGATCACACACTAGAAATAATGTAGTATATACGGAAGCCACCTTTTATGCATCACTTCTTAAAGAAAAGTTTAGTGGTGATGGGTGAAGTCCTCATCTTTTTTTTTTGCCCGGGGGGTGGGCACCTGACCCCTGTAAAACAAGTAAATTTAATCCAGTTATCAATTTTTTTTAAAATTAACAATCAGCACGATTAATTTTGTTACGTATAGCGACCTGTATTTTGTTGCTGAAGTGAAGTGATTTCAACATTTAACTTTAACTTGGGCTCTGTAACAATGGCGAAATAAATTAGTCACATTATCGTGTCTGTTGCGGAGTCCTATGTTACCAGCCTTGGGGTTTCCAACATATAAATACAATAAATCAAACCAATTTCTTACAGTGTATAAACAGTAATGGGATGCTAGAAGGGATAACTCGTATCCACTGAAACCAGTCCCTACTTTAAAGAAAGAAAAACAAAAGCAAGATAGCGATAAACAATACCACATTAATGGTAGTATCTAAATTAAAATGAAAAACATAAAAAAAAAAGCCGCCAGGTCGACACTCAATTTGAAGGCCTGTACATGGTTAGCCATTACCAAAGTGGGAGGCAATGCATTCCAGGGCGCAAATACACGGCTTGCTGAAGAAATACTTAGTGTAATCACTAGCTACGGATCTGACTATTAATTTAAGTTGGTGCCCTCTAGTATAGGAGTTTCCTCTGACCGAAAAGAAAATAATGGGGTCGACATCAGCAAACCTACGAAGAATAGAGAAGGTGAGACATAAGTCAGCCCTAAGACAACGCAACTCCAAAGAAGCCAACCCAAGTCGTGTTATGACATTCCATGGTATCAGCTGTGTAAACGACCTCTGGACCGACTCAGTAACTTTAATGTCCTTTACCAGGTGAGATGACCAGGCCTGGGAGGCGAACTCAACAATAGGGCGTACATAGACCGTAAACAATTAAACTGGTGGCCATTTTTTTCTCTCATCAAATCGGTAAATCTGCCACCACTTGCCTAATGTAAGTGCTGAATTAAACTGAAAGCCCATATCTGCTCAAGTGGCACCATCACCGATTGAGAGTCTGCAGAACGGTAACATCTAGTGCTGTCTAGTACTATCTAGCACTTGCTTGCATCAAGCGAAGGAACTCGCAATCTTTTAGCCGTAGCAAGCCACAAGCTTCGTATTGAGTGAAAATTTGGTGCGTCGTCGTGCACCTGGGAGCAAGCTGCAAAGGTTAACAATATCACTGCCGCTAGATGGCCCCATGGTATTTTCGTATGGATTTCAATCGATAATAGTGCCACTTTAAGTTTCAATAAACTGTACAA
Source organism: Lithobius niger (assembly GCA_023313725.1). Taxonomy (NCBI): domain Eukaryota; kingdom Metazoa; phylum Arthropoda; class Chilopoda; order Lithobiomorpha; family Lithobiidae; genus Lithobius; species Lithobius niger. The sequence continues at coordinate 45,794 of JAHWFP010015891.1, read as the reverse complement.
ATAAAGTTGTTTTTATGCAAAAACAACTATGGCAATTAATTCCAACAACTCGGCATAACTTGGATACGTGCATGGTTTTTACAGGTTTATTCAATTCTGAAAGTTCTTACATTTTGAGGACTGTAGTTTTCAAAGAAAACCCTGTGTACTTTAATAGAAACACTTTCTTTCACATAATGGTTTCCATGAAAAAAAAATACAACACTAAAAAATTAATCCCTTTTAGCATCAGTATTGATTTATCAAGTGAAGTGATTTTTTCTTAGTTTTGTCAAATTCACTGTACATTTAACAGTGAAAATTATACGTATTTTTCTTGGGGGGGGGGGGGGGTTGTTATTTTTGGCAGTAACTTTGAATGCCGTTTTAAGCACATTGAGCAGAAAATAATAACTGAATAGCTGCATGGAACTCACTAATAGTCCGGTTGCCAAATGCTGATTTTTGCTCAGAGATTTTCTACAATATGTCTCTACTCCAAAACATAACGATGCCACCTTGGCACCCTTGGGGAATTCAATATGGCGTCCAAAATGGTGACAACAAAACTGTTTTTAAATTCAAACGTCTAAACCGTTCATCCGATTGAAAATTAACCAATTATGGTTACCAATTATGTTTAGAATAAAATTTCCTTCAAAAAAGGGTCAATTTGTATGTTTGGTAAAATTAAGCTGTTTTGCCGAAATTCGTTATTTAAGGTATTTTAGGCCATTAACGCATGTTACATATACAATTCCAGACTTTAAACAGCTGCAGTACCCGTTTTAATTCGGATAAATGGACGTGATTAGGCTTAGATGAAAGATAAAGATGTATATTTTCCAAGTAGGGTAATTTAAGCGATTTATCATAATTAGGAGCTAAGCGACAGTTCACCTACCTTGTAGCGCTGTGCTTTTCGTTCTAATTTACCACAAATTTCATCTAAAACAGCTGCACCACCCGTTCTAATTCGAATAAATCGACGTGATTAGGCTTAGACGAATCCAAACAAGGGTAATTAAACTGATGTATATAAATTAGGAGCTAAGCTACGATAGTTTTTCTACAGTGTAACGCTGTGCATTTTACTGTATTTTACCACAAGTTCCATCTTTAAGATGCCATAGCTTAGCTTCTAATTAATATAAATGGTGTAATTGCCCTTGTTGTAAAATATACATCTTCATCTTTCATCTAAGCCTAATCACGTTCATTTATCCGAATTGGAACGGGTGATGCAGCAGTTTAAAGATGGAACATGTGGTAAAATAGAGAGAATAGCACAGTGCTACAACGTGTGTAAACTGCCGTAGCTTAGCTACTAATTAATATAAATTACTTTAATTACCCTTTTTGGAAAATATACATCTTCATCTTTCATCTAAGCCTAATCACGTCCATTTATCCAAATTAGATCGGGTACTACAGCTGTTTAAAGTCAGAAATTGTATATTAACATGCGTTAACGGCCTAAAATAACTTGAATAACGAATTTCGGCAAGAAGGATTAACCAAAACCAAAACCACCCAAAACCAAAACTGGTAGAAAAACCAGCCAAGCTTCCGAAAACGATCGGCCTTTAAAGGTAGTGATATCATTCAACCAAGGAAAGGCCGCCAAGGTCAATCCTATTAGTTCGAAAGGTAAATGAAAACTTGAAGATTGCTACTCGTTGTAGCAATCTTAAAGTTTTCATTTAACGTCCAAAGTATTATTGGGTGTGATTAACTTGGCTAATAGGATTGACCTTGGCGGCATTTCTTTGGTGGTATTTCCTAACAAACGCTGATTTCGTTTGCTTCGCTCACTCAATCAGCGCATCCCCTTCAGTTGTTTTGTTTATCCCTGCACCTTCCCTTTTACATTTCAAGATTTCAGTGACATTTAGTCATACAGAAACCCCCGAACGTCGCTGTTACTAAAACAGCAGAACGCGAAGCATTTTAGTTTTGGGTTATTAACAAAAACCCCGTTAGCTCGTGGATCCTCATTTTGTTGCGTAACCATCATCTAACGTGCATCCTTTTATTCTTACATAATCCACGGCAACGTTAATGTTTCCTTATTTTGTCCTTCATTACAGTTTAGTTTTTAGTATAACCCAGTTTTTAGTTCGTGCAGGCTTTTACAATAAATCAAAAGACCAGTGTTGATTGTTCAAGACATTGTTGCTTGAAATCATTGGTTGCAACTTGGAAAAGAAACGAAATTTAAATTCGCTGGTGGCGAATTTCAAAACCCTTCTACGCATTTGTCCTGACCCCTACAACCCCCAAACAAACAAAAGGACCTTCCTCAGATCACCATGCATCCGTGTGCAAAAGGTCAGGTACGTAGGCTTTCTCAATTTTGCGCTAGCCATTCATGAGCAGAAAGTCTATGGGAACTAACATGGGAAAAATCTTATTAGCTAGCCAGTAACATAAAAACAACGTTATTGATGCATCTTTTTCTCTTTGATTGGTGGACACTCATCCTTTAAATTTTATTGTTTCTTCATCTCTGACCCTTCCCCTTACATTTTCCACAATTTGAAACATTTCTGTCGCATTGGGATTTCTCCTCAATATGCCAAAATATGCTTTCAATTAACAGCAGCTAGTGAGCCGCCTTTTTATCATTAACGATCCATTTGTTAACAATCGGATGATCTAGTGTTACTTGGCGGCGACATACTAGCGTGTGTCTATATCTTACCAAAAATATGAATAGAACCTTTTTTGAAGGAAATTTTATTCTAAACATAATTGTTAACTGGTTAACTTTCAATCGGATGAACGGTTTAGACTCTAGAAGCAAAAAAACCGTTTTCGTCGGCATTTTTGGACGCCATCTTGAATTCCCCAAGGGTGCCAAAGTGGCATCATTATGTTTTGGAGTACGGACATATTGTAGAACATCTCTGCGCAAAAAACATTTTATGCAGACTATTCTTTTGGGTTTTCGCGCCGGCTGCCGGACTATAAGTTGCTTCAGCCGGCTCAAGACTCCTTTAAATTTCAAGTCCTAAACTGGTTTTCAAGACCCACCAAATTAGATCTTCCTGCAACCAAAATCTCATTTGTGTGTATACAGTATAGGCAGTGTTTGGTGTATGAATGGAAACGATATTTTACCTCTTTGGACAGGACTTAGCTTTTTTGAACACTGGTGTTCGTCGGCTGTTTTAAAGTTAAACTGGAACAGCACTTCTACAGTCTAGTTTGATTTTTGGAATGAAATGTTCAACTTGCTTAGCGGAGAGGAAGTAAAATTAAAAACAATAGTACAAGTTTTGTTACTGCTACAAATTTTAAAAATTTCGAGATGTTGCACGTTTTAGTATGATACTTGCTTCTAGGCTGTTAGATAGCATACGTCGGACTGTATTCTCAAGTTATTAGGTTGAACTAATGAGGCTTCTTAAGCTAGTCCCTTAATAGGGTTTAATACTTTTGACGTGTAAATTCATCCAATTCGCCCAATCCGTTAGAAAGCTTGGGTTTTAAACTTACTGCTAGGTTATACCCAAGCCTAAACTTTATTGTGCTTCTAAAATTATTTAGGTCATGTGATTGGTTTATTGTATAGCCCTTTTGAATCACCACGAACTAATCGAACAGAGAAAGTTGGTTCAAAATTCGGACGTTGCAGAGATTCGACCAGAAACTTTTTATATCCCGGTTCCTACTTTAACGCCTGGGTTGTTACGGCACATAAGCGCCACCTTGAAAAGCAGGGTCCCATTTGAGAAGAAGCTATAACTCGACAGGCACTCTGCCAAAACCTTAGGCTCACTCCATTTAAAATCCGCTAGTACTTCGAAAAGAAAAATATTTTTATTATTTTGCGGACAAAAAACGAGGGAGAGAGGGAGAGAGAAACCACAAAACAAAAATAAAGCCTCGACTAAAATTTCTCAACCCGTCCCCCCACACAAACCCAAACCTGCCTTGCAATGGTTTGAAAATCGAAAATTTCCAGTTGGCATCATGGCGGTAACACCAGAGGGGCGCAGGTGTCCATCTCTCTGCGAAAGCGTGGCATAATAGAGGCGAAAGAGGGGGCAAGCCAGCAAGTGGAGCCCCAGGGACAGGGAAAAGGGCAAGCTGCACCGTTTGGCAATAAGATGGCCGACACCCAGTCAGCAAGACTTGGCGAAAAATATCCTTTTAGCAAAGCTGCCCATTCCCATATATAGTGAGGTAGGGAGTAGGGGGATCCATGTCTTTCTGCGTTTATCAATGATTGGCCAGCGAAGTGTTTTATTTCAAGCCACTGACCCTATCGCGCAGCACAAGTGGCCACGGGACGAGACTGGCCATAAAGGCAAATTCGCCCCCAGAGACGAGTTGCCAAGATAATAGTAGCCCAGTTTGCTTGGAGGGCACAATCAAATTACCCTCTTCAGATGGACTGAGGTGGCCCCGACTGGCCCAACCCGTGTGCCCACTCTACCCACTTTACAGTCAATGGACCAATGGTGTAAAGAGGAGAGAGGGGGACACTTGGTTAAACCCGTGGCCACCTTGCCCACCCCAACAATTTTGAAAGATATAGAAAAGAGCTAGGTCAGCACCAGTTACCTATCTTTCGATATTCTAGACTGAAGTTGTTAATTTTTCATTGCCACGTATTGAAAATTACTGCAGGCTGCTTTTTGTGTTATGAAGTAATTTTTTAGGGCGCGACGTATAAATTATGGAAGCTTGGGAAAATATCCCATTAAAAAAATATATATCAACAAGGTGTGATACCCACTGATACTCAAGTACAAAGGCATTCACTTTTAACGATGTTTCGGACAACGACGGCTCACGGCGTAAAGCTTCTGAACCGTATCTTAGGTCCAAGAAAGCCTTGAGGTTGCTTAAAAGTAGTTTAGCTCTTTCATTTTGGATCTAACCTTCAGCATGTTAATGAATCTAGTGAACAATTTCGAAAGCTTCCACGGAGTGACCGCAGAGTGAGTTTTAATAATATGGTACTGGACATATTATTGGGTTAAAACCAATTTTCTTGATAGTTCTTCTAAACCGTACAAAATCTGTTAATGTGATGGTAGCAAACGAAAATGTATTGTGATGTTTTGTCTAAAGAAGTACAACAGTCTCCTCCCACCCCTAACCTCAATAACCCTGATGATTGCATTTTCTCTTAAAATGGACGTGAATAATGGCGGGTTCTACTGCAATATTGTTTTCGCTTTTTTTTTGTTTTACGTTAAGAGGTATGTTATGTGTCATCAAAATAATTGTTTCTCTTAATTAATGGCAAATATTGAAGTGTATACCTTTAAACAAATTTCACTTGCCTCATTGTTTTGAGCATTGTTAGCTCGTGGGCAGCCACGTGGTAAACCAGAAGCAATACGATTTTTGCCACTGGAAAAGTGAAAGGTTTTAGAAAATTGTTGTTGCGTACCAACCGTGGGCTTATTCGTGGCATACAGTTGTATAGTCACTCTGAAGCCAGAAATGACTATATATATTGTTTCGAACGAAGCAAAAGCTTCTGGGGCTCGGCCGGACCCTGCTTGAGGAGCTCACAGCGTTCTCCCAGAAGACCACCGAATTGAGGTTGAGACGCATCACACATTCAGACTTAAAATCCCGTTCGCAGTCTTCACGCCCACTGCGAACCTTGTTGGAGGCCCCGAACAAGGTGAGCAAACACAGCCCAGTGGTTGGCTACCAGCCAGGTAAATGCTGGATCGAATACCACAACCCGACCGAGGTACAAATGAGAGCAAGTACGAAAACAGTTCACACATCTTACACGAACCATATAGGCTACCCACAGTAGGGCGGTGATTAGGATAAATTTGGTATTTGGTTAAGTGACTTGGTTAAGTATTCAGCTGAATACAAATTTATGTAACTTTTTTGAAGTTACATACCGTACATGCTTTTTGCCTATCTTCTTTTAGTTTGTGATGAGTTGCCTACCATAACCAAAAGGGACTTTTTACGTCTGATACGAAATTGTACATACTTTAATGTTGACGAGGAAAAGGTGGTGTTTGTCAATTCCAGAAGACTTATGCTTTCCGCATTTTGTGTTTCTTATTCCGTGTGCCACACACTTCGAGTGTATAATAAAAATCGAGTGGTTTTCAGCAGAGCATTCGATCAAATGTTCGTTCGTCAGTAATTGTTTGCCTACCAAAATATTCTGCGTTTTAAGCATTCGGTTGGACTTTCGGTAAATGTCTTATTCGATGTCTCCGTTATCAGCTGAAGTAAATTCCTTTACAACGTTTTATTATTACTGGTACCAGCAATGTATATATATATATATACTTTTTCAATGTTAAAAACACTCGAACTAGTTCACAACTGAAAACCCATGCCAGATAGCTGAGCCTTTTTAATTTCACTGAAAGTATTAGCATTAGCTCGTTAACGTAAGACGAAACACAATATCACTAATATTATTATTATTTATTATTTTTAATAAGTTTCTTTCAGTCGTTGATCATCTGACGCAAAGTAATATTTGTATGGATGGATCTGCCCAGATTTGAAACTTATTGGAAGTGAGCGGCAAGCCCAAGAAACCTCTAGCTGTGGTAGGGCCTGCAGAATGTCTGGAATAGTCCAGAATCAATCCTGTAGCTACGGAAGGAACCTGTTCGGTCTCCACCACTCATGCCAGCGTCCTCTTCCAAGTTACTGATTAGATTGTCTTCTTCGACAGCTAGACTGGGCCCTGCCTGTGTTCAGCCATCCTTACCACTTCCTAACTTGTTTCCTTTCAGCTATATTGACTCTACGTCTCCTTATACTCTGCTCTGTCTCTGAAAAAGGGGGGGAAAAAACCGCGGAAGGCCGCGGCAGTGCTGTTTATTATACACCCAGGACTCTCTACAGTACTGGCCGGATCTTGGATGAAAAATAGCATTATGAGACTGGGTTGGCAATATGGGCGCCGAAAGTGCCGCTGATGCGATTGATTTGTTTAGTTGTAACATTTTGTCAACCGTGGGCGACACCCTCCGTACAAATTGCCAACGAACGTGTTGCTTTTTTTTTTTTTTTTTTGTAAACGCAGAGAAGTAGCTTAACCGTGGCTGAGTGATATTTTTTTTAACTATTTAAAAATACTTTTATAGATAATAAAAATTTGCCACCAAAATCTACTTAAAAATTTTAATTATTATTTCGAAAACCGCCACTAGCTGCCAATAGATGTCGCGTCGTTCCGTACAAAGATATACCTCGAAGAACAGACCTCGACGAAATGAACCAGACGTGGTGGCCATTTTGTCTACCCCACAATATCGTTGTAGAGCGGGCCCGTTAATTTACTGGCCATGATATAACACAGGGCCTCGTTGCTTGCAGCGTCGATACAGAGATAATGAAAGGAGCGAAACCAAGAAATGATATTATAGAACAATCCGTACTTCTATTGAGCGTTATTTCATTTTACGCTTACGCGCTGTGACGATCACTGGATCTCAAGCTGAACGTCTTTATTGATAACTTGTCTCATGTTCGAAGTCATTATTTGTACCACTGCGTTATCCAGAGCGATCTGAGAAGCATGTTTCGTCCTTGCCATCACGGTCTAACTAACGGTAATGGCCGGGGCGTTTACCTTGAGCTCAGAAACTACGCTAAACAGGGTTCACAGTTTCTGGAAAGTCAGGGAAATAAAACGAGTCAGGGAAAATAGGAATATTTCACGCAAAGTCAGGGAAATGAAAAGTTAATTACGTGTGGAATAAGTATTTGTGTTAATACAACAAGCTCTACACAGCTCTCTGCAGCTGCCCCAATGCTGGTCCGTCGTGCTTTCTGTCGAGATTAGAAGAATGTCGCAAAGAGTTATAATTGTTGTCATGTTTTTTTTTAATTGCCTTCGGCTGATTTTGTGTTTAGTCAGGGAAATTCGACAATGTAGCTCAGTGAAAGTCAGGGAAATTAAGGTAAAGATTTTACTGTGAACCCTGCTAAAACACTTCTCACATCGTTGTGGACAACGCATTGGTACGAATAATGAATTCGAACGTTAAACAAGTTATCAATAAAGACGTTCAGTTTGAGTTGAAGTGATTTTCATAGCGTGTAAGGGTAAAATTAAATAATAACGATCAATATATCGGGTACGGATTGTTCTACGATAGAGCTTCTTGATTTCGTCCCTTTCATTATCTCTGTATCCATGCGGTGCGTGAATACAGTACTTAGCGTTCTACTGATTCTTGTTAACCTAGAAAATTAAAATAAGAGTTCCAGGCTTGATAAATTACTGGGAAAACGCCTCTGAAATTAAAGAGTAAGACATTTTATTTCTGCATTTACTTGGATTTATCAGCGCTCAGATTGCTGTTTTTGATCTTTCTTAACTCTGTTCTTGTTAGTGACATGAATTGAATTGCAAATTATTACACTAACGTTTTTATCTAAATAATTTTCTGGAAATAAGTATTTGTTTTTAATGTAATTATCTCTTCAAGTTGCTTAAACTGTAGAAAATCCGTGTATTTGGGTTAGAAACTCTTTGTCAAACTTCTGGAAATAGTGTGGATTTTCTAAAGTAATGCGTCTGCAGGAATCCTGTAAATAACTGAATCGTGCAGCACTACTTAGCAAATTATAATGGCAATTACGGTTGGTAGACGATAATTATTGAATCCTGGCTTCATTTTACAAAACCCGTGGAGTTAGGCATTCACTACTGCAATTACTTCTGCTACCTTGTGTAAAGTTAAGAAATGCCAACAGACACCTTGAGCCGCTTCTTCAATTTGACGTTGCACGAATCTGGGTAAGTGAAACGTTGGGGGTGTGGGGGAGGCTGAAAGACGTGTAGATTGGGGAGGGGGGTGGGTAGATGGTTGGGTGATGAGGCGGCAGATTTTGTGAAGTGCCATTGAAGCTGGTTTTCCACGTGACCAAGTTGTCAGCAGCCGGGTTGGCTAATCGGCACTGGAGCCCAAGGGGCGTGGTCATCAACATTCAAGGCACGAATCCTGCTGATCAAACAAAAGCAAAGAGAAGTTAGCTTTTGAGCGTCAAAGTCGGAGCAAGAGTTCACTTTGGAGCTGGCTATCTTCCGTAAGCCACTCTGATCATGAGTTATTTGTGGAGTGAAGCAACTTGGCAAACTGTTCTTTAGCTCTGTCTGCAGTTGCTGGTAATGTGGTACTGGTTGGGGATGGCCAAGAATTAAAAAAGATTTTTTTGGGGGCAAACGTGTGCAGACGTATTGTTGTAACCTTGCTTTTGTCTTGACTGTAGAAAGTCCAGAACATATCCACTTCAAGGAACTTTATATTAATAAACAACTGTACTGGTACTAAACGTGTTTAACTGTCCGATACCGATGTTTGGACCGATTCAGATTCAGATCGGTTTTTACAGTTGTTAACAAATACTAACTTTAAAGAAAATGTCATCCTTGTCCTAAACGATGATAATGATTCAACAGCAGATGGGTTGAAACAAGCAGTTGGCGAACTAGGGTTTTGTAGTGAGGGGGCAGGCAACACTAGCAATTTAGCTGAATGGTGTGGAGGAAGAAACCAAGAACGGCTAAGGGTTCTGGGGGAGCGGTGTTAGCTCCCCCAGCTGGGTTCGGGACAGTGCCTCGGAACTGACGCATTTTTGCTATTTTCTGGTGTTTTCTGGCCTTGTAAAGTGACGCTGGAAACGTTTTTATAAAATCGGATCGTTGCAAGAGAATTATTACAGTACTCAAGGTTTCTACTTCTTTACCGATAATACAGTTTCTGATATCTGTTGTGAATTCTTCAGTAATTTTCTGACGACGCTTTTCCAGAAAGTATTAGGTTACTTTGATGCACATATTTCATAAACAGACTAAATGATCTTTTATTACAATTGACAAGGTGATTTATGAAACCAGAAGTTGTGGAGAAGATCACAGGCGATCTACTGGCAATAATTGCAAGCGAAGAAAAGAATTTCTTAGCAAATGCAAACTGCAGTAAATTGGTTCTGAGTGCAGCCAACTTCTCCACGGCAGCTTACAAGAAAATAGCAAAAACATTGCCTTAAAGAATCCAGTTTTGAAGAACCTTCAGTGTCTTGATTGATGGCTCGCAAAGAAAGGGGGAAAAATCGTTGCAACAATCATCCTTGGCTGACACTTGAAGCAGATAGGTAATAGATGAATGGAAATGTTGTCCAGTTGATTCACTTCTTATATACACCCTACTTCCAAGTTGGCTGCCGAACTATTGACAACAATTCTCTTGAGCCAAGTGAGGCTGAAGTATTCACAATAGAGAGGGTGTTACAAGTAATGTCTTAGTAAAATTCATATCATTCATATTACTTCGCTCACAATCATATTCAGTAGATGGTGTGAGCGAAGTAAATAAATTCATATTCTGCAACTTTTTTTTTTGTAGAAAGATTCAGACCTTTATGTCTCGCCCAGCAGTAGGACCTCGGCCTTTGGTTTCAAAGGTCCTGGGTTCGATTTCCCGCTCAGGCAGTATGACATATAAGTCCAAAAGGCAATGTAAATGGGTTTGCATCTGTAATATTCAGAACAGTAGGTATTTTAACTATCGTAAATCCTGCGTTTGTAGCCCAAGCTACTGGTTAAACATCATGTAATTTTGACCCGGCTATAACTAGAGACCGGCTACCACAAATTCATGATTGGGAAAATTAGAGACAGGCTACAATTGCGGACCCGGCCATAAATAGGATTTACGGTATGCCAGTACAGCGAGTAAAGCGAACAGTGATAATAACGCCGTATTGGTGACAATGATAGCATCTGCAGCCGTTTGTTGCATTGACTGCAAGGGGCACTGGTTTCAAATGGAGGTAAAAAATAACGGTGTTTTTAGTCAAGCCGATGCTGAAAGAACGGATTTCTTAGGCATAAAAAACCTGCACACACACACACATACACACACCCCTCTTCCCCACCCGCTCTCATAGCATTGGCATGACAAACTATGCTAATGTTTTTACCTATCCTATATGCGCATATCCAGTGCCCCTTGCAGCTAGTTCAACAAACGGCTCCATGATAGCCTTGTAGCCAGTAATGGCATTATTGTCGCTGCACATATAGGGCGATCCAACTAAAGTGTTACGAGCCAATATCTTGTGAATGGCTAATGAGAGAATAATAATAATAGAAATGAAATGATGTGTGAGACGGGGGACGTTTTCACGAGAAAAAAGGAGTGACCTTTTTCAAGGTCATCCTCGTCCTACCTTCCAAACGAGATACGATACGGCAAAAACGTAAATTAGAAAGTTGGACGCAAGCAGTCAATATGACCAACCAAGAAAACGGATTCGAAATCGGATAATAAATAAAATAGTTACGATGTTTAAAAGCTCACTATAAACATGCTGGCTGCCTAACTGCTGAGGATGACCTTGAAATATCAACTCAAGGTCATTCTTTTTTCATGTAAACATCCCCTATCACACCCATCATTTCATTTCTATCATAATTCTCTCATTAGCCATTCACATGATATCGGCTCGTAACACTTTATAGTTAGATTCCTCCTTAGTTTGATTTGCTGGGGATGGCCAAATGTGTAATGCCTCTCCTCCAAAAGTGCCACCCCCTCTGTAGCCGTGGTAAAGGAATTAAAATACAAACTAAAGTGAGTTTCGAGGTTTTTACGCGTCTCTTCATTACAAAGCTCGAAGTGGCTGCCAACACAGACAGATAATTAGATGCACCAACTTGTCCCATAAAACCTCCCCAACACTTACTTCGTCACCTGTCAGCCCCATGAAGAAAGGAAAGTGCGAGATACCTTTGTACCACCTGCTTTTGTGGTAACGGCATAAAATAGGACTAACTGGCTCTCAGCGGCTTGAAACGTGATTACATCCACTGGCATTTACACTGTGTTTTCCCTGAAATGGGATTATTTTTCGTGTGTCTTGGTTGCGCATGGGGGCATCCCTAAACGTGTGTCAACGCTGAGCAGTTTTCTCTCTTAATTAAGCGAGTCAGCTTGTGTGTCTCGGAGAGAATGAGATGGGGAGGGGGAGTGTTGATTCTGATCACAGTGGCGAAAAAGACTGGAGGTGTAGGCGTTGGGTGGGGGAGTGGTTGATGGTTAATGGCCCTGCAGTGGCCTTGTTAACAAGCGGACTGGGTTCAATGCAATTTAGCAGAGTACAAAATCCAGTTTGGCCCAGAACATAATAATACACCCCATACCTCTCACCGCCACGTATATTGTCTTGAGAAGCTTGTGGGTAAAGAAGGCGGTTGGAAGGCGACCGTACAGAGCGGTATTAAACATATATCTTTACAAAATGGTCCTCGGCTACGTGAATAAGAGAAACTGCGGAGGATTTTGCTGGTCTGTGGAAAGTGTGGGAAATTCTGAGAAATGGTTGGAATTGATATACTACTGCTTTGATGCAGTTGTAACTAGTAAATCTTGAAAATCTGTATTGTCAGTACTGACATATTATAGTGATTGTATCTTGCAGTACCTTTTCTCATTAGCAATGACAATTTCATCGCGAAAGGATAAGCTTGATGTTTCCTTACTGCAGTTAATGTATCTTACACATTTATGGTTTTACTATTCTTCGATTTGAATGTTGAACGCAATCCCTTCCATTTAAGCTTTCTTTCTCAATTTTCTGATTGTTTTGTGGATATAAATATCTTCCAGCTCCTGTATTTAATCAAATGAAAACAGATCAAACTAGCCATACAACAATTTTAACTAATATAATACGTACCGTACTCTCTCTAAAGTTCAGTTTTTTGTCTGTTGGCTTAGGAGGTTACGTATAGTGACAGCAGAATATGCAAGCTGGCTTTTAGTTGCTTGCATTTCACCGGTTTATGTCTTGTCTTCAATTCTATATTAGTGATACACAAAGGGGTGTGGTTATAGCCCCCTCTCTTTCTATCGCAGCCTAATATCATGACTGTCTTTCGTATTCACCTTCACTTCCCCCCACACGCATTACAACATAACTGCGCAATAACAAATCTGGGTGCTAACTTCGAGGCCCAGCATTATATGCAGAAAACTCTAACTGACCTGACGCCGACGCTTAAAACCGGGCTGTTGCTATACGATGCCTAGTAAGACCAGTTTCCTTCCTGGATTTCCATTTCCTTTTGTTTTCTTGAACAATGTTCTTAAAAAAACGCATTTTTAAGCACTGTTTTGACCCAGTTGCAAGCTCATGCCACGGGCAGTGTCCCCTTTGATTCCCGTGTCCCCCTTTCAACCCAGGGAAGCTTCGCCCTTCGTTTCCATATATCGGCGAGACGGCAAGAATTTCTACAAGTACACTCGGCGTTTATTATTTTTGAGAGCTGATCAACTAAGCCTATAGTGGTTCCATGTCATTACATCGCCAACAATTCATCGCACGGACAATTCATCGCGATCAGTTGATCGCTGAACAATACATCGCATGTGCAAATACATCGCGTGTTTAATTCATAGCATGTTTATTCATCAGAGCCTCTAAGTTTGTCACGGCAGCTCAGATGATGGTTTCATGCTTGAAATTGAACATTCGAGTGATATGCAAGGGTTGCTGGTTCGAACCAGCAGACAACGTTAAGAATTTTTTTCTATGATTAATTAAACCGGATATTACAGAATTAAACGGGGGTATCGTTTCGCCCACATTGCACTTTTTTCTCTCAACCAAAACAGCACAATGCTGATCACCACATTCAAAAGTGAGAAGGGAAAGCCACTTTTAAACGAGCAATGCTTCGTTAATAACTAAGAGCATGTAAGTACAAATGGGAAAATAATATGGCGATTTGTGAACTATACCAAAACAAAATGTCGTGGCAGGTGTCATGCAGTAAATAACGAAGTAGTAATGCTCACTGACAACCAGATTTTTTAAGTTTGAAGTTTCAAGGTGGTTTAGTGTTGTAGGTTATTTCTAGTGTATGATTTTCACTGTTAGGCTTGTTTTCCTCTTAGTCAACTGTAAACCCTTTCAAAACCGTGAAGGACAGAGGATTTCAAATGAAAATGGGAATAGTTTTGAAAGTGAAGCCTCCATGTACCGCAACACGCAGTGAAAAGTTTGTTCAGTTTGTTTCTGTATTTTGTCTTAAAATGGACCAGCCTTTCATAAGTTTGGTGTTTTGCTTTACGGAATTAAGTTTAGTTTAATTGAATAATATTTATGAAGATGTGCGATGAATAAACATGCTATGAATTAAACAAGTGATGAATTGTCCGTACGATGTATTTGCACATGCGATGTATATAGTTCTGCGATCAGTTGGCCGCTATGAATTGTTGGCGATGTATTCTCCGGATACCATCTATAGTTGTATAGGCTGAAATTGAGCTAAATGTGTAAAGAGCCTGCCTTTTATTGTGCAAGATAGCTCAGTGCTACAATAGTTTTGGTTGCGGTCATGTTGAAAGAGCAGATATGTACATATCCGAGATTTTTCACTTTATTTTCTAGTTATTCAAACCCTTGATGGGTTTAATCGGGGAAATATAGTCTTTGTAGTTTAAGTCTAGTAGCATCATATCCAACTACGTTGTCTGTTAGCTCCTCTATATTCTGGGTTATTATGGTGCCATCATTCATTGTAGCAGTAACTTGAGCTAACTGTGCTGTCAGCGCAAGCTATCACACAAAAAAAGGTGAAATAGCTTGTGTATAGTTTCGCGCTAAGGGTGAGCTCTATTTTTCTTTTTTTTATTGTTGATGTTGCCCCAGTCCTTAGCTTAAAGGGCAATTACATCCATTTTGACATGCAGGCTTTACTTTTGGATCATTTACACACTAACTAAACACAAGAATTGCGGTAAGAATACGTTTCGTACGTCTGATACAACAATTTAATTATTGCATCACCAAAACACCTTAGCTGGCCGACAGTTGTGTGGCCAGCTAATGCCGTCGGTCCCTTGAGCTCTCACATCCAATAGAGCTATCTCAATCGGCTGCAAGTCGAAATCGAAAAGTGACATCTGTCGGCATTAATTTCTGCGCGTTCCAGCAAAACAATGGCGGTCTCCATATCGTGTTTTGGTGATGCAATAATTAAATTGTTGTATCGGACGTACGTAACATATTCTTACCGCAGTTCTTGTGTTTAGTTATTGTGTAAGTGATCCAAAAGTAAAACATGCATGTTAAAATGGATGTAATTGCCCTTTAATTTTTGTTGTTTATCCTGTGTATACATTTATACACGTAACCACTTCAAAGACTCCAAAGATAAATGTGAAATTCCCTCACTATACTCATGACAAATAGGCCTATGTGGTGTGCTTCATGCCTTCATGGGCTGCTTTATTGGGGTTTTCATTTGATTGTTGATGTTGCGGTGGCTTTTATTTCTAACTCTGGTATAGGTAAGAAGGCATACCTAAACTTCTTAAATCTCAATAAAAGAACCCACATGATGTTAACATATTAAAAATTATGATTACTGAATATCTGGCATTTTCAATAAATGCTTGTTATCCAAAGGGTAACTTTCAATACTAGAAAGTAACATCTATAATGCTATACTTGTAAAATTTTACTTAATCAATAGGACGATGCTGTATTTTCGTGATAGGACTGAACCAGTGCATTGATACCAAGTATACAGTACGTACCCTTAGCTTTCAAGGACCATGTATGCTTGAGTTGGTAAATGTACGGTATTGGACATTGAATTTTGAACACTTCAAATGTTGTTCTGAATTCTGATTACGGATTAATTGTTCTTGGTAGATAGACGCCAATGTTTGTGCAAACATCTTTTCATTGTTGAAATAGAACAACAGTGCATTATTGGAGCACGTTTCTAAGCTACAAATAGTTCAAATGAGGCAAGTTTCTCACGTAAAAATGCTAAATCGTAACAATGGCATATTCATCCATCATTGTATGTGTGGAATAGTAGTGTTCATAATTCATTGTCCAAAACTGTGCTACTGATGTGTAGTAGAAAAGATAATAATGCTTATTCTAGTTTTAATTGGCAAGTACTTGCAGCGCCGTGTTTCTAGCTTACAGATACGCAGTGTGTAACATTCTGTGATATTGTGTGTCAGAGCCAACTGTCAACATGATCACATGTCATGTTCATAGACCCTCAAGACTGCTGTCTTACTGCTATCGATTCTCCTTTGTTGTGGGAACAATGAACTGCTTGCGTGTTTGGCTTGCGAACCTGGGTGTTGCTGACGACTACATGTGTAGGAAACCGAAGGGAGTGTTAATCACTGCGCTGAAAATAACAGTAGCCTTATTGGGTAATCTGTGCAAACCTTTCCTTATGATACCATTCTAGAACTTACTTTTCTCCATGTTGGCTTTCCTGTGTTATTCAAACGTGTGTAAGTGTTGCAAACGCTTTTAATTTTCTGTTTTTTTTTTCCCTGTTAGAGGGTTTTGCTCACTCGTACCTATGTAAATGTTGTAAAAGCTATATATGCGTGTGATGCACGAAAATGTAGAGAGGGCACATCCTTTTAAAAATGAATCCTCAAATACCAATGCAGTTATGGTATCGTATGCTTAGAGCAAACATGAAACATCTCTTTTCATGTCTTGGCAATGTGCTGCAATAATGAAGCTATATGAACTGTGTTATTAATTACCAGGGTTGTTACGATTATAATCAAGTGATTATATTTTCGTTGATTATAATCACTTGATTAAAATTGAAATTCACCTGATTATAATCAGGGACTAGGTTTGACGCACAACTGTCGATATAAAAGTACAAAAGAACTTCAACAACCAAAATAAAATACACTGCTGTTGAATCTTCTGTCAGGTACGTATATCTTCTACTTTTTTGTCATACAAAAATACGCAACCGACTAGGAACAATCAAAGTAGGAAAATTATTGGCAACATCCAAACCCTTAAATCCAGGAAAAAAAAAAAGGACTTTGTGAAACTTGTATACTTCTAAGAGGCAACTGCTGCTGACGTGACTGTTCAGTTAATCAGCTCATTTGTGAGGAGTGTGCCGCAACATCAACTTTACTAAGTATTATTACTTTAATACCAGTTGCGGTGTGCATGTTAATATTGAAATTTGCACGTGGTAACCACGTTTTAAACTTTTAATATATACTTAACGAGCTCTACAGTCATTGACATTTTGGCACTAGCAACTGCCAGGCAAGAAATAGAGCAAACTCGAGCAACTTTAACGATGTCATAATTATTGTTTTAATTTTACAAGTCATTAAAATCTTATTATAATCAAAATTATTTGATTAATTCGATTATTTTAAAATAATCATGATTATTTCCAACACTGTTAATTACCATTATTATGGCAGTGCTTTACAGCAAACGATGGTAACAGTATCAATAAATCCTCGAGACAATGCCATTAGATGATGGCATCCTTGCTGATGAGCTCTTAACAGCTAAACATGTCTTTTACTGGAAAATAAATGACAAAAATAGCAATGGGCAATGTTAAGTGATGATACCAGCTCTTCACGACGAACATATACCAGAAAACAGTGGTGGCAATTAAGGAGAGGTTCGACACGTTAGTAGTTTAGCACTGTCTTTTTAGTTTAACTGAACTTTTGTCAGCGGTGAATACTCAAGTCCTCGTTAGGTCCATCAAACATGGTTGGTAGTGTAATTAAACGGTCTCCTTCAAAAGTATTCTGCCCAAGCAGTGCACATGGTGATGAAGTGCAGGTGACGTGCGCTTACATGCAAAATGTGGTTTGTGTAATCTTCCATACCGTGCTTCCGACTTGTTTCACCTTTCATTAGTGCCAGTATAATGTTCCTACTAATATCTCTGATCTGCATCTCCTTTTTTTCTCCCACTTTTTCTTTTCGCTCAACCTCCCTACAAGAGAGGAGGCGCGGATGTGGCTGGCTTGCCTTGGTGTAGAGTGACGCCACATTTTTTAATATAATCTCGGGTGTGGAAACTTTTGGTGCGTGTTATTTCCTCTAATTTCGCCAAGTCATAAGCATGGCAGCCTGCCACTGCAGCACCCGCCATCACTGCCTACCACACCTACAGCTCGTGTGTGGGTGGTTGGAAAGCAACATACTTTTGCACAGCAACCGACATACAAATTCTAGTTTCTACTTGGGAGAAGTTGAGCCATTATTTGCCGAGAATGTTCAGCTCGAGTAATGATGAGCGGAGTCGCACCAGGTTTCATCGGCTAACTTGGCTTACATGTTTTGTGTGCCTTAACCATGTTGGGGCTGTTCCCGCCAAAGCTCTATCGCCCTGTGCCCCCCCCCCCTCCCTTCATCTGTTCCTTCTCTTCCATCTCCTCGTGCTTTATTAATCTGGTGCGGGCGAAGCTTTTAATTATGCGCTGCAATGATCAAGGGTGGCTGTGAATGAAATTATTTGAGTGAACATTATTATTATCATTCAAATGATGTGTTAAGTGATGAATTTGCATGTTCTCCGTGTTCTGCAAGCTGTTAGTTTGATGACAAGTCATTATCTGGTGCTAGCGCTGCAAACGAGCGAAGCAACCAAATTTTCATTAGCTGCATTGTATCTCTTGTACGTCATGGCTTGGGTTGGCTTGGCTTGCCGTTGTTCAGGTATAAGAGCGCTTTTCTTAATTGAGATGATTAATTTTTCAATTATACTTAGTTTCATAATGCAATATTTTATAGCCGATGTTGGCGGACACTTTAAGGGAGAAAATGAGAAAACTATGTATGGGGAATGCGTGAGGAGTATGGGAGACAAGCAGTCTTCCTCAAAGCGGGCGTGTGCGGATTCACAGCCGCTGCCGCTGACATTATAATCTTCTTGTTGACGGCACGCTTGCAGAATGCGCGGGAAAAAAAGGCGCAGAGTGCAAATTGCATATTTGGAAACAAGTGGCGAGTCTTGCAGATTAGATTTGATTCATGTAGCGTGCTGTTGGAAATCTGCGAGCCTGTAATGAGATTTAATTTTGAAGACAGCATCTTACATCCAGCTAAGTGTTTTCTCACATACTTTTCTATGAAAATTCAATCGTTTTGTGTATGCGTTTTTTTTTTTTATAAATATAAATTAAAAGTTTGATTAGCAGAGTTGATCAGGAATTCTTTACAGGAGTGCAGGTGGTGTTGGCTATATGCTTCCCATTTTCAGTTAGTATTTTGTACTATAGTAATGGTAATGGGAACGTGAGTATTGCACACTCCAGAGATGGGAAGGTTACGCACTATTTTCCTTAAAGCTTAGGGCTTTTCATAGCGTGGAAAGACGCATATTAGTTTACAAATACTACAAGAAAGACTCAAATTAAGGCTTATGGAAGAGTATGAAAAAGACTGCAAAATTTAAGCGATGCAACATAATGGTGATACATAGCCTGCAGTAAAAAAACATGTTACAAACAAACTTGTTATAATAAACAGTGGAAGCAGAAACAGATGTAATCTCAAAAGAAAGACTATCGAGGGTCAATACTCAAGCCGGTAAGTGCGTAATGACACAATAGAGGTGCACCAAATATTCGGGATTTGGTTGAATACTAATTCTGACCATATAATAATTGGCTGGCTATAATAAAGGAATGAGTAGAAGCATTTAAATACATCAGTTAAATTTGCTAGGAGTGGGGTAATTTTTTTTGGTCCATGTACAATTACATGGATCGCCGACATGATTCTGTGTGGTGTTGTCTCTTGGAGGGCAAGACGATACTACCACCACTCACGCTTTGCTCGTTGTCCTCGGATTCCAAGAGGACTGCGTTTTTCTTTGTTATTTTATTCATTGTTGCGCAAGGCATTCATAGTGTTCGTCGATGAGTTAACAGTAAGACAAAAATTCAAATTCTTTCAACTTTTGTAAAGTGTAGGTAGTTCGACTTGATAGCATGCATAAGTCCAAAATGAGCCAATATCCAGCCGAATAATTTGGTATTTTGCTGTATTTGGTATTCGACTGAATACGATAATGGTTTGGTATAGTATTCGACAGTTTAACTGTTTGGTTGTATAATCAATCAATTTCATATTTAGTGCACTCATATGAATCAGTCTACAGTAAGCTATTAAAAAAACCGATTAAAAGCAGTAAATGAAAGAATGTTGGTACGTGAGGAAGGCTTGTGTATTATCCAACAATAAAAGACAAAAATGAATAAAGCGAAAGGACGACTTAGAAGTCGGGGGGGGGGGGGGGATATTAATTAGCAGTAAGATAATGGCTGCTGGTAAGCGAAAATTAACTTTTGAAGTACCAGCCAGAGATGACACATCTTTAGTCGCCACAGTAAAATTTTAGTGGACACTGAAGAGAGCCTTCCAGTCCATCCCTTCCTAACCTCATAAAACAAAAATCGTGACATTTTTTTCCACAGCTCCAGAAAAACGAACTGGCGTAAGTAACCGTGGGCCTATTTCTTACCAACTACAAACACCAAATATAAATATTTTTTCGGTAGTAATTTTTAATTCATTCGTACGGTTTGGTAGTGCAAAAATGAAGTATAGTTATGGATTCAGTCAAATCACATATAAACAAATTAATTGTAGCAAATGTTTACCACTATCGAAAGTCTGAATCTCTTCAAACCATTCATGCTATTGTGACAACAGTAGTGGGAAAAGTGGCCGCTGCTGCTTGAGTCGCCAGTTGACTGCGCTTAGTCGCCAGCTGCCTGGTGGCCGGTGCCAATTTTCCCCTATTGTAAGTAGTAAGCTGGTAAGTGGTGTACGATTTGTAAAGTATCGGTGAAAGAAAGTATTCTGATGAACATTGCAATATTAAAGATTCTGACAAACAGTGCATGAAAGACTTGAAAAGCAGTGTTAGATGAAACGGTGCTGATAAACAGATAACGAAAGATTTAAAAAGCAGATTTAAAATGAAATTTTCTAGTAAGAAGACGAGTAGAGAAACTGCAGTGATAAAAAAAAACAATAAGTGGTAAGTAATGCAAGAAAATAAAAAGCTGGTAAATATTAGGTGAAAGCAGTGCAAGAAAATGTTGAAAAGCAGCACAAAAAAGGCTAAAAGAAAGTGGGAATGAAAAGCAGCGGATAAAATAATGTTTTGACACATAGTGCCAGAAAGAATTTCTGTGAAGTGATAGGGAATACAAGAGGGCTTATTAAGCCATTTAAATCGAAATCATCGTTATGTAGTACAGAAGTATGCCGGAACCACCTGCCTCTTCAACTTCAACCTTCATGACACACACGCACGCGCGCGGGGCGGGCGTACCGATTGGTGTTGGTTTGGAAACCATCGGCTGAATACTTTTAAGTTCCAATTAGGAGAAGAAAAAATCAAACCAGTTAAACACATTTAGATGTTTTTTTTTTACTAACCACTTTCAGATCCGGTGTTGGGATGGGGCAATGGAATAAAACTGGTCACTGGGTATTCGGCAGGGTGAATGCAAAAAAACACATCATCCTAAATGTTAAAACGGTTGAAACGGTTAAACGCTGGTGAGTGCAAAAAAACATCATCCTAAAAGTTAAAAGGTTAAGATGAATATACCGTCTTGTTTAAAATGCTGTAAACGCAGTGTGACAACTCTATTGTAGCTGAGAAAAAGGAAGCTTTTTTTTTTACACTTTTAATATGTGGAAGAGCACGTTCATGGAGATGAGAATCTTCAGGCTTTTACAAACTAAAAGGTCATTAAAATGAGTACCATACATTAACATTAAAAAGTAATCAATCTGCTCTTCACGCTGTAGTTCGAAAGGTAATTCTCATCCCTGGGTGCAGTAACAAGAATACGGAAAGCTGAACAATCACCCTGTGTAAAATACGGCAGTCAACTAAAAGTTGTTGTGTGCAAAAACAAACTTAAATATTGCCTAATGAAATACCTGAGTGGTTTCGCACATATATTTAGTACAGTTGCAGCAGTACTTTCTCCTTGAGGCTTCCATTTGTTGGCCAACTAAATGAAAATGTTTAACTAAATCAAGAATCAGAGGGAGCAGCCATAATACATGCCCATGCGTGTCTCATGTGTTGAGAAAGCAGGTTGGTTGCTACTGCTGTGTGTAATAGTGGCAAACTCACACGTAGGCTACCTTCTCAAGAGAGCTGACGCAAAGGATTTGTTGCTTACGATACTGGGCTGAAAGTATTCTGCGGAATGTATGGGTGTATGGAAGATGGTGGAACATGAAAATCGTCCACGAAAATCGTTCTTGTAATTACTGCAAATCTACACCTCGAAACCATGAAGCAACGTTCCAATACCAAGTGTACTGACTTATCTCGTGAAGTTGTTAATGCAATCTGTCTCGCAATTTAGTACTGACTTAAATGGTTCTGCCCTACTTGTGTTCCAGTCTCCGACACGTTCATTGAAACAAATAAGATTTAGGCAAGTTTTGCATAGATATCGGCGCTCCTGAGTTTGCTATTAAAAACACGAGGTCCACAGCGGTTTTGCGTACATTTGCAAGGCGTCATTCACAAACACCGAACTTACTCTTTCCTCTAATGGAAGTTGCTATTCGGCAAGCCACTCTCAAGTGACGGCACTCTTGCCCACCGAGCATCTAATGTCACACTCGGAGCAACAACAAATGACGTTGTGCCTTCCTCTCAACTCCCCGTCATGCGCAGTACTTATTCATTAGTTGTGTTGCGTGGTGTCACGTGCAAAACTCAACTGAAAACTGCCAACAAGAAAGTCCAAGGAAAAAAATGGGACAGGTTTGCCTGAATTGTCTCTCCCATGCTCAAGTGCCAACAATCTTATACTCTAGTACAAAAATATTCCGAAAGAAAGTGAATCTTGTCGTGAAACATCATCTATAACTGCACCACCAATCCATAGCACCGATCACGAGTCTTCACATCCTGACAGCCAAAATGGTGACTATACCAAACTATGCTGTAAAAAAAAAACAATATAAAGAAGCTAAGAAAACCGCGGCTTCTAAGGATACTGCCAACTCATTGCCGCGCACCAACACACAAAAACCTCACCTTCAAACAATTCCAAAACTAGTTCTGGAAATCGGCCGCACCTTTCTTCCTGCGCAACAACTCTTCTGCCCCACTTGCCTAGTCAACCAACTGAAGTCCCTGGGAATTTCAGTTGGTTGTTTTCTTATTCGAGCCAAGTGCCCTTAATACTCATGTTTCTGCACCACTACAGATGAAGTTTTTCAGCGACATTATTATTGTGTTCCAACATCTTACCTGAAGGAGCCAAAGTTGTGGTTTTCCGAGGGCATAAAAACAGTAACATCAACAGTGGGGCATGTACTCGTACCAAAGATTAACCGGCTCAGCAAACCTGCCTTCCATTCCGCCGTGTCACAACTAGTAAGGGGTCTCCACTGGTGGCATGCTACCTCTTAAACCCAGTGCTTTTGCAGTCACCACCCTTCATAGAAAATAAAACTGGGCAAATAAAATGAGGACAAGTATTCCACCACCAACCTTGCATCTCAGCACAGTAAAAGCGAAAGCAAGATCAATATTCTTTCAAGAGAGTTTAATCAGTCCATTCAATAACACATTCAGCAATAACTTAACAGCACTTTCAGCTCCGCAGTTTTGTTTTACATGCAAACTAAACACTTTCACTCTATCAAAGTTATGTATCTCAATGCATGCCATGGGCTGAGAAACAAAATAGACCAGTGTTTCTCAAACTGTGGGTTGCGACCCCAGTGGGGTCGTGAAGACGTAATCCTTGGGGTCGTGAATAAGTTCTCATTACCAGTAACTGAAAAGCTGTAGTTGAGGAAGGAATGATTCGTTGTAATTTTCTTTTTCGTGAAGTTGTTACCTCACGAATTTAAGCGTCTGGCACCGAGTTACAAAACGATCCATTTTTACCAACATCCTAACAGTACAGCCGAGTTTATATCGGGACTGACAGTAGGGTAGCTGACAGTCTAATGATGATGCGGCCATGGGTGTGTAGGTAAGGAATGCATGTGTAATTTCTGGACTGGAGCACAGGCATAATTAAGACAATACAAACATAACGAAACGAACAGTGATATTATTATTTTTTAAATATTGCTTTCTCATTTAAAAAATTTAAATTGAGGTGAGTCATATTACTATTTTCAGACTCAACATTGAAACTCAGTTCAAATCTAAAGAACTGTACGAATGCAGGTCTTTGGAACAATGATTTGTTACGAGGTGCCAATGAAGCACTTGTTCCATTTGTTTCGTACTTATGTGAATCGGGGTTATCCTGTTTAGGGGGACCGAAAACAAAAGTTCGTAACCGACGGATGGTTGTGGAAAATTAGCTTAAATTTTAAATTAACAAATATTGTAACCAAATTTGGAGCAGTTGTGCTCAGAAAATCAAGCGCATTGCTCAGACAAAAAAAAAAAATGAGTAAACTTTTTCGTAACCCATCTATAATTACAAAGCATTAAATTTGTCTTACTGGTATGGATGGGTCACGACCCATCTCCAGTGGTCAAATTTTGAAAAATGGGGTCGTGGTAAAAAAAAGTTTGAGAACCACTGAAGTAGACGAACTTAAGATCTGAATTGGCTTACTCAAACCAGATATCATTCACACTTGGGATGCTTCTAATGATCCTGCTATTTACTAACATGGAAACCTCACTCCTTGTGAACAGTGAACCGAGATGTAAGCGGTTGTGCGCTTCTCCCATGCCAAATAATTGAGCTCATTCAAGGCTGCTCACAATGCCGTTGTAGCTAGCATTCATAGTGCAAGAAATTCCTTCAAAAGTGATCCTATCCTCAAAGCGATGAAAAAAACGTAAGAAAATGTTTCTATATGTCAATAGAGCTAAAAAAAAAAAAACTGCTACCACTAATTGCATCAAAGCACCGAAGGGGGATCCTCTTTGATGATAACATCACAGAATATTTCAACCAGTTTTATTTTGCGTCTAGTTTCAAACCTGCTTCTCCCTCCCCTCCCATTGTCAACCTAAATGGCACAGTGAAGTTTACCATCCACGATGTCGAGTTTGCCCTTCTTGCTATCGGAGAGGGCACTTCTTTTGGGGTACCTCTCCCGTTATGCTGAAGAACTGTGCTTCCACTCTAGCACTCCGCCTTTTTTATTACTTCCTCTACCTCACTTCTACTTCCTGGAAAAATAGAAATATCACCCAAGTTCACAAGAGTGGTTCACAAGAGTAGTTTCATATTAAAAATTCGCCTTGTGTCTAAATTTCTAAAATAGTTTTTATACAGTGAATTTTTTTCTCATGTGTAAATAACCTTAACATGCTGTCATCTTCACAGCATGGTTTCTTACCTGGGTGCTCCTATACCACCAATTTGCTTAGCACTTAAGATTCTCTTACTTACCTCGTGGATGGCTGAGTCCCATGTGACATGAGTTTTCTCGACTTCAATAAGGCTTTTGATTCTGTTTCCCACACCAGAAATATCAATAAACTCTCCACCCTTAATTTCCTGCCTGCCATGGTGTGTTAGGTTCGCTCCTACCTTTTCGCCCACCATCAGTGGGTATCCGTTTGCTCTTCCAGCAGCAAATGGACTCTCGATATTTCTGGTGTACCCCAAGGATCCGGCCTTGGGCCACTTCCTTTCAATAATTTTATGTTGGACGTCATTTTTTCTGTTGATGATTTCAAATTGCGTTGCCCTTCCTTTCTTTCTGCCACTCTTCAAACAGACTTTGACATCGTTGTGGAGTGGGCACACAGTAATGCACTTGACCTCAACCCCGGTAAATGTGCTGTCTTGTATTTCGGTCATAACAATGCTTGCTTTCCTTACTGTTTCCACAACAAGACTATCACTGTTAAGTCCTCTGGTGGCGACCTTGAAATCTATGCTGACAGCTCGTTAAAGTTCCATCTTCACTCTGATTTCATCATCAGAAAAGTTATATAAAAAAGCCCACTTTATCCTCAGGTTTTTCTCTAAAATCAAATCCACTTTTTTTCCCACTTTCTACAAAGTTTTCCGCCATTCCTCACTCGCATGCTGCTCTTCGATTGCTCGACCATTATTATACATACTTCTTGTCCCGTCTTGAGACGTCACCATCGATTGACAAAATGGTGCAAACTCATATTTCATTTGCCTTACCATGCAAACCCTTCACCATTCGACAGTTGAAAGTAGGCTTCACTGTGGGGGAGTGGGTGCCTTCGACATAGCCTTTGGCTCGGTGCCATCTTTTTACTATAGTATACTATTACTAAAAATATGACTTTAAAAAAGACAGATCACTGCACTGTTAATTTATGAAGTGTTTTCCTTTTGTTCTAGTACTTTTCAATGGAACCTACTTTGTTTTTTTTTTATTCTTTTCCTCTTAGACAGCACTTGAAAGAAAATGTCTAGTTTCATGTTGAACCTTTGCTTTTTGTGTTTTCTTGAGTTGTTTTCGTGAGTTGAACTCTTTTTAATTGCTTTTACGACCTTCCATGAAGACATAGGCGTAAGGAGAGAGATAGGCTAGGCATTGGCAAGATGTCCTGAGGGACGTGTTGATCTTTGTCTTGTGAGGAAGAAGCTCGCAGCAATGAGTGTATGGTATATTGGCTGAGTGATGCATTCTATGTCTACTTTGCTAAAGTTTCTTTACTGTCATCGTTTATATATTCTGACATTGTAAATTGTCCCTGTATTTAGGGGGTTGATGAAGGTGCTCGGTGCTTATGGCATTTTGAAATGTGCTTCTGTATTTTATAGTTCTTTGATCTCGAGGAATACTTAGAGTAAGTTCTAAGAATTAATTACACAAAAGTTATATTGGTATTCTCTCTTTATTGCCATTCACTTTGGAAGGCGTGCAGTATTTTTTTCCTTTTTCATTTGATTGAAGGTCTTCACGTCTCCAAATGCACTTACTTAGCTTTCTAGTTTAGTCATGAGCGTTGCACTATACACGTGTCGTTGGTGGATGGAAGGTGCCGTGTGCGTCGAGCACTGGCACCTTTTCCATCGGGTTTTGGGACGAAGGGCTTGGCGAATAATGGAATCATAACTGGGTGGCAGACGCCTGTTATTTAAGTAAGAACATGCAGATTGCGCAGGCAACCGATGGCGGCGCTGCTTGCACCCGAGATTAGGGTGAGTTATGCTCGGCTGTGCCCAGGGATTACGGGCGACGACAACGAGGGCGGCAGGCTGCCTCATCCGTGCGCCGCCCGAGATGCCACTGGTGGGTGGCTGGCTGACTGGCTGCATGCACGCACACCCCGTTTGTTCGCTCGCCCGCTCGCTCGTTCGCTCGTTGCAAGCCCTTCCTTGTCAACCGCAAGTGTTGGAACAATAATACCTCCATGTTTTCCAATCTGAGGTTTTATTTGCTGCGCCACTCCAGCTGCTCCACGTTAAGTTGGCACACGGGAAGGCACTCGTTCGCCCAACGTGAGAGAGAGAAAGAGCACGCCCGAACGGCCCGACGGATTTCGCTGGAGCAATAAGCGACAGTTTGCTCCAGCCGCCCCGGCTCCATTCAATCATTCCATTTCACCCCTGCCAAGCCTATTTAAATAAATGCCTCCAGCTTTGATAGGCGATTTGAATTCATTACTCATTCGCTGCATGTAAGTGGAAATGTAAATTTGCAGTGTAGGGGCACATATTAGCCATCAGCTCGGCAACTAATCAATGTCTATCAACAGCCTGCCGCTACCGCACACTTGGCGCCCGAACAAGCTCTCAATTCAGTATGTACCTGCAAAGAGGTGATGATAGTTGGAGATAACAACCTTGTCGTTGTCGTCATCGTCGCCATCGCCATCACACTCGGCTTTAGCAAAAGAAGACTTGAAAAGGCAATCGCGGAGAAATGTTGAATTTTAAAACGACGTTGCTCTTCGTTGCTTTGCTGGTTATGCGTAAAGTAACGGCTGCCGAATGAACAACAACCAGTTTTGTTGTTTATTTGTTGTCTGGAAATAAAGATGTTTACTGCATTGGCAGTTTATGTATCATTTAAGGCCTTTGCTTTATTCTTTGGCTGTTGGGGGAATTGAGAGAGCGAGTTAACCGAAATACCGTATCTCAATTGGAAGATTGGTCTTCATCAACAGCAAAGATAATTAGCCTATTTGGCAAGATACGGACGGTAAGTCAAGGATAATTGGTTACCTCTGTGGGTTCAGCAAGAAATATTGACTGGTTAATAATACTAGTGTAATCTAACAAATAAAAGTAGCAGATTCATTATGGTGTTTTCTTTCCAACTTTTTTTTGTTTGTTGTAAGATTGTAAAAGCAAATAACCCGATTTGCGTGTAGTTTGTATTAAACCACTAATTATTCAAATGAGACGAAACTTTCTGAAACGGGAGTGGAAAGCAGTAGGATGATCATATGTAGAACTGTACAGTAGATACCATAACAGTGAAGCCAACATTTTCACTGTCAGTATTTCATTGACCACTGCCCAAACAGCTCGTTCTTAAAATCACCATTACAAGTAAAATATATTGATGTAATTGAACAGCAGTTGAATGCAGCAATAGTGTAGTATGGGCGGATATTCAAAAAGTGTGAATTAGGGCAATAAAAAAAACGATCGTTTAAGATAATTAAAGTGCATTTGCGATCTGGAACCGTAAACCGTTAAAAAAACGGAATAAAAAGACAAACCTGAATAGGTACAAAACCTAAACCAATATCCTCTTGTGTACCCGAACCGCGCCTAAATAACTAGCAGTTTATTTTGTGGTTCAATAAGCATTCGATACTATAATAGATCGTAAATAACACGTAACTGTGTATTAAAGTATTAGCGTAATGCTTTATGACTAGACTCAGATTTCATTAAGGCTATAGTTTAAATTTACCGAGCAAATTTTGTATCATATTAGCCAATTAATGAGTCAAACAAAATTAAATAAAAAAAAAAAGAAAAACAAATTGAAATCCGGTTTCTGAACTGTTTTCTCAAAAAACCGTAACGGAATCGGAACACTATCCGAGTTGAACCGGTACAATTTTTTTTAGGTTCAACTTCCTGTCTGTAATTTTTTTTAGTGTCATCGCTCATTTTTTTTTTTTTTTGTGTGGATTGTACGTTATAATAATCAGTACTGCTGTGACTGCTATTATTACGTAGTAGGGGTTTGTTGAATTTAGGTTTCTAACCTCATGGTTTCAGGTATGTAATGTATTTTACCATTTTTAAAAGTCCAAGTGAGTGTTTCATGCGTTGAACTGTTTGGAAAAGGGTTATTGTTCGGAATTGCTGGAAC
Organism: Lithobius niger; assembly: GCA_023313725.1. Classification (NCBI taxonomy): domain Eukaryota; kingdom Metazoa; phylum Arthropoda; class Chilopoda; order Lithobiomorpha; family Lithobiidae; genus Lithobius; species Lithobius niger. Next base: position 16,715 of record JAHWFP010015891.1, on the reverse strand, counting down.
TGTATTCCTATAGATGATAGGACACTACCGATTTGTGAGAGTACGTTAGGTAACCTTCGTGATGTTACAGAAGTTCCAGTAAGTGTTTTCGTTCTATGAAGTTAGTCACAACAATGGAAACTAATGAGCAATGTAGTGTCGATGTTACAAGGAAACCCCCCCTTGCTACCGTGCAAATTAGGAGGTTACTGTGAGAAGCAACTCTTACCCAGGGGGGGTGGCATTTTTGTAGCTTCATTTTATTTTACTTTATTGAAGTTATTGAATGAAACGCAATGAAATCAAATGATGAAAAGAACTAATAAAAATCCCCCTTCCCTGGAGTTTCAAAAATGAGTGATGAACATATGATAACATGACGTACAAGAAGTACATTCGATCGTTTAGATATTATTTCAATAAAAAAAATACCGTCGTTTTCAATTAAAATTTGTTTGCTGGTGGGGAGGTTTTTTTTTTAATTGGGGGAACTCTTCAGCTACTCGGTGGAGATGGTAAGGAACGGGGAACTGTGTACCAAGGTGTAAACATAACGCGCCGTGCGAATAAGATGGCGTAGTTGGTGCCTAAGCCAAGACAGTCATGCAAACAGTAAATGTTGGCAAAACCACCATTACTGAATGGTAATGTGATTAATTCCCTTTACTATAGGCAACACTAGGTTAGCATTTTATGGTTTTCTAAAAGAAAAAGAAAAATTGCGTTTCAAGGACGGTCGAGCTGAAGAGCTACTAATCTAATCGCATCTCCAAATTTGTCCTGGTCGATATCACACTTTACATACAGACTATAATGTACATAGAATTGGCCGATCATACTTCTTATTTCAAATAAATCTATACTTAGGCTGAAAAAGATTATCGCCTCTCACGTTTAAGATATAGAAACGTTCGCTTTCCCATTACATGTACAGCTGCCGATTGTAGCGTTGCTGATTTCGTGAACAGGAGCCTGGCAAAATCCGTGAAAAGTAGAATCTCGCTTGTGCCAACCAAATAAAATTGTATAGTTAATCGTAAAATCGCAATCTCTACTTAAAAATACAATTCGGTAATTATTATGCTTAGTTTACTACTGGCCTAGTTCAGTAGGTGAACCATATTCCCACCAGAATCGTGCTGGGAATTGAAATGTCGCCATTTTAGGGGAAAAGATAAGCTGAGCAGCAAGGAGGTCTCAGATTCGTGCGTTTTTCGAATCAAGTTTAGCCGCAAATGAAACCAATGTCACGGAACGTATTATACAAATTAACTTGTTTGATCCGTTTCATTGTGGAATGGAAGAAAGCTGTATACTAAATTAAAGCCGCCTGAAATTGAACTCTTAATTGGGATAAGATTCGTGCGTTTTTAAAACAATTCAAGGGAACTGAAACCATACAATCGTGTTGGAAATTAAAAGGTGCCATTCTGGACAAATGTATAAAACGCCACTCACCTCTTATTCAATACTACAAACTGAGTATTACACTAGGCATGACATGTATGAGGAGTAAATATCAAGATACATCCTGATAAATAGCGGGAGTATATCATCTGCACTATACACAAGCCACGCCACGCATCTAAATCTGTTGAAATATTTTCTCTGTAAGACATAGTTAATTTATCTTGCTTAGCCTAACACACAGTTTATGACAAAAATGGAAAGGTGTGATTAATTCGTAATGTTTTGGGCTACTCAGTATCATCAGAAACATATCAACGATGTGAAATGTAATGTATAGTATAGAAACTGAATTAAAATAAGCCAAAGATTCAACAACAACATGAACTAACGTTCACCCTATCCAGATAAAATGTATATGGGAGGAGGGGTGGGGGCATTGAGACTTGATGGCGCATCGACAGCTAGGTCATTAGCGCCAAACGTATATGAGCATGGCAACTAAGACCCTTGTCTTTTCTTCTAATGCAGTTGATCTGTTTTCAGGCGTCTTACGGTAAAAAAAAAAATGCAACAGAAAATTCTGAAACTTCCTTTGATCCGTGCAAAATTTTGTGAGTTAGTACAAGGGCAGATTTCAACTGTCGAAGTTCCAGGGAGTCCAGGTTTAAGTTTCAAGCGTTGTCCATATGATGCATTTCTCATGCCTGTGAGTGACTTGGTAATTAAATCGCCTTTGTACAGACTCGATGCTGTCAATAGCCTTCAGTAGCCCCGGAGGCTACACCTGGCCTGCATACTACAGGGTTGAGCGAACATAAACCTTAATATGCTTGGGGACCTTCGTGGTTACTTATTCTTTTTTTTTTAACCTTTTTGAATCCGTGAGATTCTGCATGCAGTGACTTTGAACCTTACCTTGTACATACTAAAAGAACGTTTTGTGTATACAAGAATACAATTTTGTATATTCGGAAGTTCATCTTGTATATACAAGAAGACCATCTTATACATACTAAAATAACATCTTGTGTATACAAGAATACAATCTTGTATGTTCAAAAAGACCATCTTGTATGTACAAGAAGACCATCTTGTATATACAAGAAGACCGTCCTGTGCATACAAGAAGACCATCCTATATGTATACAAAGACCGTCTTGTGTATACAAGAAGCTCATCTTGTGTATACAAGAAGCCCATCTTTTGTATACAACATCTTGTATAGAAAAGACGATTTTATTTTTGTTCATGTTGCTTACCGGGCTCTGCTGTACTGGTCTTTGAATGATTCAGAATGATTCAGAATGATCTTTCAGCAGCAGATTCTTTCGAAATGCTGAAGATTACGTTAGTTTGTGCATGGTTTAGGTTGGGCACAACTTTAACCAGCTGTCCCTTGACACTTCTGGCTCGTATTTTGGATTAATGTTTTTGCTTGCTATTTGCAAAACTTTTAAGCAACGAGAAAATAATCCATTGGTGCCCAAATTGAAAAAAAAATATTTGTTAAGGCTTACATTGGTTTCAGACATGAATTTTTTTTTTTGCCAAGTTCCAGAACCATTCTCACGTTTAAATACCTCACCAGTAAGATACTTTTTGTAATACAAATGTAGGAATGTGATTTTAAAGTGTGATTGACGTCATTTTTTAAAATTCTTTGCTGCTGCCTCAATATGTGTCATATTCACCATAAAGTGCTCAAAATTTTTGTTGTGAGGAGAGATTTTGCTTTTTACGAGTGAACAACAATCCAATTTATGACTCCTAATTGAATATTAGCATTCACTTTATTGAAGTGAGGAAAACCGTCTGCTGTTGTCAACAAACGCGAATTGCTAAAACCAATTACTAAATCCCGGCCAATTACCAACGTGGAAACAGCTATTCAGAATGTTGTCTTTTGAAAAGTGAAGTTGTCTATCAAGTTACCTTACTCATGGGAAAGGAAAAAAAAAAGAAAACTCTTTAAGCTTAAGTTGAGGACGGTTTGAGAATTATCCTCACCACAAATACAGCCAATGAATTTTTTTCCCCTTTTTTTAGTCTTCTAATAACAAATTTGCCATGACGGAAAACACAGTTGGTTGAATGACTAAATGAAAGCGCGTGTTGGGAGGGATGACGACGAAAACATACATCCCACCACTGCCACCAGTTGTAATGGTAATATTATTTTTAAGTGCCTGCAGGAGGGAACGGAGGAGGAGAGCGAAGGCGCCGCCGCAGATTGACGTTTATTAAACTCAACTTATCACATTTTGTTCATAAATGTGAGAAGGCACACACAGGGTACGGGAAAAAAAGTGCCCGGAGGGTTTTGCAAAACTTTGAAGCGATAATAGCCGATTCCACTAAAGCAGCGAGCGCTAAAGCTTCACACATCGACTCGACGTGCCACAAAGCATCCATGCAGCAAAAGCAACGAAAGTTTAATTTGCGTTCAATATTGACACCTGCCTGACTCAAATGCTTGCATGCTCTGGCACCAAGCACAAATACGATTGTGCCACACTCGGCACAAGAAATATGAAAATAAAAACACGTCTAAAAAAAACCCAAGGGAACGAGCAAGAAGAAAAAGCAGGGGGGTTGCATGCGTTCATACAAAAGGCGCCCAAAAGCCTCAGGGTAACATTCTTCAAGATTCATCAGCGTTTTCTTTCTTCCTCAATTTCTTCACCTAAAGACGTAGATCCAACAACGCACCCTTTCCAAATTTATTTCAACAATTTATTTTCATTTTGATTCAATGTGTCGGCAAATTACAGCTTCAACAAAGCAATCATTCCAATAACTGTAAAACCTATTTTGCCACACCTATTTTTGCATTCAAATAAGCAGCGTTATTATATTCCAATGGCAAAGCATAAACTTGTAAAAAAGTTGTAATACGTTTTGTTAAGTTTACTGACAAGCATCCGTTTCACGGCTGTATCTAAATTTCTGCCGCCTCTAGATTTTTACACCAAGAAAACTTGTGTTGAAAAAGATAGTTTGTCTCTAAACAACATTTAATTCTCTTCAGCTGTGTGTTACATGTGCCACTACACCGGTCGTATGAGTTTGGAATTGGTTCCATGAGTCTTTTGTCATAGCGCAAACGGGTTTGCGTACTTTGTTGTATTGAACATGTTACTTACAACAAAGTTTTATTCCCGTTATCCTACCCCTACCGTGTTGTTGTTATAGGTTAGGCTGTAGTTGAATTGGCTCAAGTTTCGCCAGGAAAGGAATTTCGTGTAAGGATCGCCTTTAAAAGCTTTGCGGAAAGAAGTATGGAAAGCGTTTTCGAGAAGGCTGTGCTGGTGCTACTTTTCCCCATACCAGTTCGATACTGGTGCCCGTTTACCCGGTTCCGATCCCAGTACTGGTGCTATTGGTCATTTGCCGATACTGTGCTGATGCCGATATCGAGTTGTTGCCGATGTCAAATGATAACTTAATAAAGAATACAGAACGTGTTGATGCATCAGTAATTTAATGGTGTAACAAACGTAACACTTACAAGGAATTGTCCGCTAGCACTTTATTGCTCAACGTGATTAAAACCTAGCAGATTATTTATTTAAAAGTTGCTTAATTTTTAGTAGCGTTGGGAACAATATGCCATATTATTAATGTACGAAAATGCCGATTCTGGAAAAAAAACTAGCCGCTGCCGATACTTTTTCCGGTACTTGTTAACCAGGTGCCGGTTCAATACCGATACCAGTGGTACCTGCGGCCGGTCCCCGGTACCAGTATTGGTACCTGCAGCCGGTCCCGGTACCAGTATTGGTACCTGCACAGTCTTAGTTTTAGGGCTATAACGAAAAACCTCGTGGAGCACATTTGAACAAGGACCTACCGATTCTACAATTTGACACAGATGCAAGACCTATTATGGTTGCCTTTTGGGCATATACAGGATGGTGCACAAAAAAACTGACGACCTAAAATTGTCCAACTTTACTAGTTAGCACCCCTCAGAACCAGGAGAAGACAAATCTTCCTGTTTCATTAGCATTGATTTCTGTCCTGTCCTGGTTCTGAGGGGTGCTAACTAGAAAAGTTGGCCTTAGAAAATTTTGGGTCGTCAGTTTTTTTGTGGACCACCCTGTATTAGACTATCTAAATGAGGAATTGAACTC
>JAHWFP010015890.1:91162-108379 GCA_023313725.1 Lithobius niger | reverse complement strand
TTGGTGTATGGTGGGGATGGGTGAAGCAGCTTGAGAGGTTCCAGGTGGAGTTGGGAAGGTGGGTGCTGGGAGCTAACAGATTCACAGGAGGAGAGGTGGTGAAACGAGAAATGGGGTGGTTGTCCTTCAAAGCAAGGGAAGTGGCGTCAAAGATTGGGTTTGATAGGAGGGTCCGTGGGTTAGAGGAGGAGATAGTTGTGAGGAAGGTGTACGATTTTGTGACGCGGAAGTGTTGTACCAAGTGGGTGGAAGAGGGATGTGGGAAGAAAGACATTGACGGAGAGGTACCACGAAGAAAAAAGCAGATTGAGATGGGAGAGTTGGTATAAGGGGGACTTGGGAGTCCGATACTGTTTAGGATGAGTGCTGGAGCTTTGGTCACTCAGGTGATGGAGTGAAAGCAGGGGAAGAGGATGAAGATGTCACTTGTGGCATCTGTGGGAAGGGGATTGAAATGCTGGAACATGATTGGCCACACTGGTGGCTTGAGGATCCTAGGGAGTGAAAGGATGGAAGCAGAGGAGGGAAGGTGGCCATTCTTGGCTGGAGAGAAGAAGGGGCAGGAGTGAAGAAGGGAAAGAGGCTAATGTTGGGGTTAGGGCGGGGGGATAGAAGGAGGGCTGGGATTGGTTGATTTTGAGTTGCTGGGCTAGGCGGCTTCGGCCTGCACCCTGGGGTTTCAGACAAGGTTGCTCTATGTCCCCACTCCTGTTTATTGTGCACCTGAGGGGGCTGGAGAAGAGGTTGGTTGTGACAGGGTCGGATTTAGATTTGGAAAGATGGATAGGGACTGCCATGTGATGCTAATATTGACTTTTGCAGATGAAGTTACGGTGCTGAAGAGACTGCTGTGTGTCTGCGGAGTGGGGGAGTGGGTATGGGTGCAGAGTTCAGCGAAAAGAAGTCAGGGTTTTTAATGTTTGGTAAGAGCAAGAATATATAGGGTAAGAGGAATATTTGGTAAGAGGAGCGGAGCAGGACGGGGAACAGAAGATTAATTGATGATGAGAGGGATTAAGTTGTGGAGGGCGGTGAAGTATATCTAACTCGGTGTTACACTATATATGAAGTTCAGAGATGTGTGAAGTTCACAGTTGTATGTGTGAAGCACAAAATACGACTGAAGTGAGCCTACAGGGCCACCGTAGCTGTTTGCGTTGGGCCTCACCACAACGTAAGAACCAACAGTGGCACTATCACCGATTGAAATGCGAACGAAAATACCGTGGCGCCATCTAGCGGCAATGATATTGTTAACCTTTATAGCTTGCTCCTAGGTGCACGAAGACGTACCAAATTTTCACTCAATAATCAAGGATGTCGTGGCTTGTTTGTTTCATTAAAAGAAATGCCGTTATGCACTCCTTCGCTTGATGCAAGCAAGTGCTAGATGGTACTGCATAGCGCTAGATGATGTCAGGTTTCGTCTGTTTCAATCGGTGATAGTGCCACTTTTTTTAACCAGCCGAATATTTGCCCCAAACCACGAAATTTTTTGCTTGGTTTACTATAGTTTTCATGTTTTAGGTTAATACACGTTATATTAACAGTTAGTTAAGTTACCTCTTAACAAACTTTTAGACTTTCCATACTAATTTGATGTACACTAGGTTCATAGGCTGCAGTGAGACCCTACATCGTGGATGTCACTCTTTAGCATTAATTAAAACCAGAATGTTTCGTTAGACTTGGCTGCGCACAAAAAAAAAAACTTCAATAGACTGAAAAATTCCAAACTTACCGCACATGGCTAATTATTATTTATTCAGCGGGCAATTAGCCGTATTTGCTGTAACAAATTGATGCACGCTGTTTCTGGTTTTCGTAATGCTATCTAGTTACAGAGAGGTATAAATAGAACACTAGTTAGCATTCTATGAAACCATAAAAATTCGTTACTGGCCTCCATTTCACAACGAGACAAAATATTTTATTATACCATGTCGAACTTAACATACCAAAACGAGGGTGGTATATTTATTAATATATTAATACGGTTTCTAAATTATCTAAATGCGCAATTCTGGTCTTCGATAATGCTATCTAGTTGTAACCTTGAAACGTCACGACCTCTATCGGCCGCCACGTGCGTCATAAGCAGCGTACGCGATTATTGGCATTCAGAAGTGGCACCACTTTTGTGGCGGCAGTGTCTGCTGCTTGCGTTGTGAGCGTTTTTGTCGTAAATGCGGTTTCAGAGAAGTCTATCGTTGGCAGACGAACTCCAGCACAGCAATGATCGTCCGAAAGTTGTTCCAGATCGTCCTGGCCGAACCAGTTTTGGCCAACCGCTGTTTACACTCGGCCAACGGGCAGAGAAGTGCGGCCGCTGCAGCCCCAGCGCTTACTACCAAAGCGCAGCACAGTTGGCGAAGTCAAGATGAAAACAGCGAGGCTCCTATTTTCAATCCCAAAAAAGTCGTCGTACTCACCAAACTGACGAGGTACGAGTTTGAGAAGCGCAGGCATCCTCACCTCACCGAATCTGAGTTAGCTCAAGTGGTGAGTATTCACGGAAAAAGAAGCCGCACGTTTTCACTTTCATATTTTCTCCCTTCACCTAGCGCGGAGTGAGTTAAGCCTAACACGTACCCATCACCTGAGGTGCAAGATGTGTGTCACCAGTTCAATTTTTAAAGATGATCGGTGTAGTTTAGCAGAATTTATTTTTGTTGTGGTGACAGATGGTTGTCACGTTTACGAATTGTTAAGTAAATAAACATATTTTTTAAAGGTGTATTCCTTCGATGGTAAAAATCCTAATCACATGTCTATTACTGATCCAAAATCACATGTCTATTATGTTAAATCTCACCTTGAGCCAGGAGTGGTATAAAGGGGCCTTGACGAAGGAGTGTATAATTATTATGATAATTTTATGCCACCACGTGTTCAATCTCTCGTACTGAATCACAATCCCATACGACCAATTGTAGAACGACTGGTTGTCGTAATTTTTAGAAATATGCTGTATTTTAACCTAGCCTAATTTTCTAAATTGTTGTGAAAGTCGGTCGAGTTGTGTAGCGGTTGAAACGACCTCGAAGCAGAGGAGCCGAATTCCTCAGGCCAAGTAACAGAAATTGCTTCCCAGATAGCAATTTCGGTAGGGCTGATGGCACAAGTCTACTTCACGCATATGGCCTAAATTTTAAGAAAAAAAACAAAAACTAACCTTAAATTGGCTGGAAAGGCACTACAAACTGATTCCAAGCTGCGGAAACGTTTAACTGATCCCAAGCTGCGGCAGGCTCGAGGCAGACGCCGCCGCGCAGCGAAGCACCACAAGTGAAACGCCAAACCCCAAACAGTTCATTACAAGTGAAACGCCAAACAGAAGCCGATACCTGCCTAACCTAACCGACAATAACAACAAACCCATACGCAACTGACAATAACTACCCGCTTATCTTAACTGTTTACGAAAAAAAAATATAAGCTTCCCTGCTCCGCAAGGCCTCGCGAGCGAACGCAAACACCGTATAAATATACGGATTGCGGAGCTACAAATTGACCGATTTAAGTCGTTTTAACACATTTCCGCGCTACAAAACAGACTGTTCCTGGATGTATGAAGGTGCTGGAGCCATTTGGAATCAATTTCAGAAGGATATCGGGTATGGGTGTATTCTAGACTTTAGCCGGGCTGATAGCCTACTGCATGACAACGTGGCAATGCTCGCTCTCCCTGGGTGATGTCTAGCACAAGTCGATGCGCGGGTCTAGCGTTAACTTTCTTCCCCAAGTTCGTGAGGCAATACCAAAATGCTGAACGGATCTGTAAAGAAGCAAGAAGTTGTCTCCCTTTAACATTGCTTGTAAAATGAAATTTGTGATATCAATTCAACTGATTTGGAGCCAGGAAGTAAAATCTTGAGCTTCTTTCCCAGGTGGTCTTTGCAAATGGTATTAACGAAAATTGGAAATAATAAACCATCAGTGAAAATTATACATTAGAAATTACGTAGTTCTTTATGCACTACGTTTCGTCAGAGCAAATGGTGGTACAGTAGAATCTCGATTATCCAAACTAATCGGGATCGAATGGTTTTCGCTTCGGATAATCGAAAATTCGAATAATCCGATTTACATGCAAAATAAAAGAGGAAAACTTTATTCTTTACTAAGTTTTAGTGTTTGTGAACTATGCCTGATTGTATATGACTACCGAAAAGAAAATTTTGTATGAAATAACTCCTGGAACAAAAATAAAGCAAAGTCAATTTTTATTCCTTCTCTAAACATACCAAATTTGTTAGTAATATTTTGCAAGAATGGGAGTTCAGATAAGGCCAAACAAAAAAAATGGTTTGGTTTGTGTTGCCTGACCGAACCTAATTTTTTTTTTCCGTCCAAGGAAAAAAAATCCCTTATTTTTATGCTACATCCAACGATACAAAAATGGTTCAAATGCTTCCTGGAAAAAGGAAAAATATTGCTCCGTGAACGTGAATGTATCTTTATTGCATAAAAAAAAATATTAAATTACAATTTTTGAATTAAAGACTTTCTGATTTAATAACAAAAAAAAAGAACTTTCCGACCGACCGACCGACCCACCCTATTTTTTTTTTAAATGCGTAATGCAAACCAAACAATTTTTTTTGTTTGGCCTAATCGGGGTGTTTGGATTATCTGGGTGAGGACAATCGAGGTTCTAATGTATACGAAACAGTTAAAATTGGATACTCGCACTTCCTACAGACATTCTAAGCATTTTTAAGATAAACTACGGTAAACGTGTTGTTTATTTAGCTTAATAAACTGAGTAGGCTTCTGTTTTCTAAAGCCACCGAACAATAGTTTAAGCCTCAATCCCCCCCCCCCCCCCCCAATAGTTTTGGGGTGCAGAAAATTGTCAAACAGTATACACAGTTTGTTGAATTGCAATGTACAGTTTGGGGTTCAGAAAAGTGTCAAACAGTATACACAGTTTGTTGAATTGCGATCTACAGTTTTTACTGGCCTTTCTCTAGTGATATCGTCGGAGAAAACCCACTCGCTTGCTTTTGGAACCATAGTTTCTGGCTTATTCTGATCTCACCGAGTTGTAGGAAATCAAAACCATGATGACTTTTTAACCTTTCGTTTTAGGCTTTGATAATGTGTTTTTTGAGGAATTTTGTCATAGCCAATGCGTGCAATGTTATAATAACTTGTGCCGGTTATTTTATAGTTGGTGAACGTTTGGCTCCTTCTGGTGGAATTTAATGCATTACGATCTTGTTTCTCCCATTGTTTGAGATGGCGCTCGCAGCTTGCAATTTAAAGTTCTTTTGGTTTCATACCAGATGTTGAAGGCATGGAAGCCTACGGTTAGTTGTTTTGACTGCCTTGTCGGAACAGGCCTGCTGAATATCGTAGTGAACATATAAAAAGAGTGCAGTGTACACCATCACTCCCGTCTGGTTTCCTTACATTTTGACACTTCCAGAAACTGGCAGTCAAAATGATCAGGTTGTTTACAAAACTAGTGGGTATCACTAACTTCACTCCATAATGGTGTCGTGCCAGATTCACAGCCCGTGTTCAAGTTGTTCGTTGGTGAAGTTCTGTCACTTATTGAGTTTTCATTCTACAGTGAGCCTAGCTTATTAAACGTTTTAGGGATTCGTTGTAACTTGAGTGAGCGTGTTAGTTGACCGAGAATTTCCCAGGTGCACATAAAATTCCCACTGGATAAAATTTCCGCGGACTTTCACTGTGTAGGCAAGCTATTTTTCAGCAAATTTCCATTCTTTTCTGAAATTTCCAACAAACGCTGTTGTGGTGCTTAGGCATATTCTGCAACCCTGTTGCCCAATTGCGAAATCTCGAATTAGACATGACTATCTTTGCGTCTTTATTTTTTAAGGTTCATTGTGTACTGTACCGAGTTTGTTGCGTCTTTATACCAGCGCTTACTAGGCCTACTGCACATTTTCATACAGGGCGTAGGCTAACTTCGAGTTGATAAACTAGGGCATAACAACATTGGACCACCAGCTCAAGCAGGTTGAGCTTCTGAAACCAGATATCATAATTCTGCTTAAGCCATTGTTGGAGACGGTTTTCACCTTTTTTTCCAGTTTTTTTTTTTTTTAGGGGGAGGGGATTAAAAGTAATATCAAGTGATAAAAGGAAAACGTAACATATGCGGATAGCCGGTATAGTGTTTTTTTTTTTTTATGCACACCTTTCGTCTGTTTGTAGCCGCGTCGAGTTTTACATGTTCATCGGTAAAAAAAGGAAAATTGAAAAATCTATTGCAACATCATTTCAGTATATATAGTACTGAATTTACAGAAATTATACAGGTTTAGAAATAAAGTTTGGTTTGTTGTGTGCCAAACAAAGTTGGCAGCCTTGAACTTGTACGTAGGCTAGTTCATTTTCTTAAAAAAGACAAACCGTCAGTCTTGGTAGAATAAATATAACATTGGAAAAAATTAGCTTGGCTAGCCTAATATCGTTAAGCAGATATTTTGCATGACAGTGCTGTAAGGGCAGGGCGTCTGGAAGGCTGGGAAGTTGTCTGGAAAAATCAATGGTGTAATTAGATTATAAACATTCATGGCTTTGCCTCTGCAAAAAACCGGAAGCGTAATCCATAATAATGCGAAGTAGAGTTTGTTTGTTTTTCAAATGTTCTGGAAAACACATTAACATTGGTCTTGGTCCTTGAAAACCCCATTAAAATTGCTCGGGGAAAAGCACACCTTTGAAATTGGTCATGGAAAGCGCACTGAAGTTGGTTATAATAAGTCACTCAAGTTGGTCATGGAAAGTACACTCAAGTTGGTCTTAGTCAAGGAAAGCTCACTGAAGTTGGTTGTGGAAAACCATAAACAAACCTATCAAATTGATGGAGAGTTATTATTTGCCATTATTTGTTTAAAATTTGATAAAACGCTGCATGCCGAAGCAGGCTCGTTACAGTTACAATCAAGTGATTATTATCATGATACATGATTAGATTCACGTGATGATATCGAGGCCTAGTTTGACAAAACTTGGACAATTGAACTTTACACCAAAATAATAGGATAACCTAAAGCTAATTACTTCTTATTCCGGTACAATAATAGCTAACGCCCAACACATCCATTATCTTGGTGTGAGAAAATGGTTCGTGAGTTATCAGAAACTTCGGCTTTGCTTACTTAGTCTCCCATTGCCTACGGAGGCAAGTCCACGTCATGTCTACCTAAACCAACTTTACTAAGTAGAGGTCACCCATAACCGCCCGAAAAAACGCTAGATCCTTTTTTTAGAGTCCATATGGTACTCGGATCGGTTCTCAGATTCGAACCGGCATTCTCTTGGTTTGGAGCCGACGAAGCTGACCACTGGGCTGTGACTGCCCCGCTTTGCTCGGGATCCCCGGGGCCCCCTCACAAAAGCTTGCGCTGGGACTTAGTTTTTCGCTGTTATGTGGTGAAGGCGTAAGTTGAGGGTTAGTTGAGGGTCGAGAAAATACTTCGACTGCAACCAGTAACCCATAACCACCCGAAAAAACGTCCAGACCCTTTTTTTTAGAGTCCATATGGTACTCGGATTCGAACCGGCATTCTCTTGGTTTGGAGCCGACGACGTTGACCACTGGGCTGTAACCGCCCGCTTTGCTCGGGGTCCCCGGGGCCCCCTCACAAAAGCTCGCTCTGGGACTTAGTTTTTCGCTGTTATGCGTTGAAGGTGTACGTTCGTATCTAGGCGGCTATGGGTTTATATAATTTTGTACTGCAGTGTCCATGTTAATATTGAAATTTACACATTGTAATCGCATTTTACTTTTAATACTTGTAGAGCTATAGGTAGGCCTAATTGGCACTCTGGCAGTTAGAAACTAGCAAGCAAGGAATTCTGTAAGTGCTTGCAACTTGAACTAGGCTATGTCACAATTGTTGTATCATTCAAATTTGATTAAATCAATTATTTCCAGCCCTGTGCCGCAGCTAGTTTTAATTGTCGTTGTTTGTGGCCGGTGATCGTACAAAATTACTCTCTGAAATTCAAATTGTTTGTGATTTATGCTGTATACTCTAGTCCACCCTACAAAAAAGAGATGTTGGTTTCTGTTCCTGCGTCAGTCTTTATTACAGAATATGGCACAAAGCCAACTTGTGTTTTTGATTTAAAATTGGCCAGCAGCAGTAGCAGATGATTCTTTGGGCCACTTAAAAAAGAAAAAAAATTAATAGGATCGGATGCTGGGAATTGTACTTTGTGACCTTGAACTTGGTTGCGGAATTTTTTTTTTTTTAATTGTTTTATTTTAGGGAACAACACCACCTCTGGGTGCCAGCCTACGTATTTTAGGGGTTGCACTGGTACATTGTATCTATTGGGAGATTGAATCAAATGTGCTGCAGATTAATTAAATATGGCAGTGAAATTGAAAGTTATCATTCAAATCCGTTTGGCTTTTGGTTTGAACGGTTAGGAATTTCACCGAAAATTCAACTGGATCTAAATCTAATCTGATGTTTTCTTCATTGTGGTAGGCTGAATGTGTTAACAAGTGTTAACTTCTGTCATGTCTGTTCGCTACCACTGCAACACGCTTCTGCCGATTTTCAATGACATAACCTAACAATACTTTCAATTTTGATGTCTTGTCCATAACACTGATATCAGTAGTTTAATTGATCAAATTAAATTTCTGAAAAATTAAGCGTGGACAATTCTTTGCATATCATGTTTTCAAAAAATGTATAATCGCACTGCAAACGCTAACATGGTATCATGGACAATGTCCTATTTCCCTAACAAGAGGCCTGGTAGTGGGGTTGAAAAGTCCCGAAATGTGATATATTATTTCAGTTCTGGTAGAAAACAAATCCTTTAGGGTGAAGATCAACCCTCTCCAATGTCGGTCGCCACGCGCCATTTGGCGAGTGGAAATCAGCAGTTGGCAATTTGGAATTTAGCCTTACTCGCCAAAATGGCGACAAGCAATGGAATGACACTCAAAGAGCGATATCTCTGGAACCATACAAGTTAGAGACGAACGGTTTGCGGTGTTATGCTCAGATTTTTAAGGGCTACGTTACTGCTTTTTCTGCATAATACTGGTGTTAAAGGCAATTTTACAATTTCGGAAATGCATAAATTAGAAAAACCATTCATCATGCAGGATGTATTTGGTATGTGGCGAGTAGAAATTGTGAAATGGCGAGTCTTTCTATGGTCTACTGGCCAAGTTGCGACTGCAACAGGATTGTCGTTCGAGAGGGTTGGTGAAGATAGTACATATATTCCTGAATGTAAAACGCCCAAGACCCCAAGTTTTAGAGCTCTCGTTAGCCAATAAAGGCGTCATCAAAATGGCGGACACATTGAAAGTTATATTTCTTGAACACCAGTATTTTTTCAGTTAATTACCTTGTGTAAATCTTATTTTCACACACGTTGGAGTGTGAAGCCAATAGCAGTCGCCACTTGGCCAGTAGACCTTACAAAGCACTCGCCATTTTACAATTTCTACTCGCCCCATACCAATGACATCTTGCACGATGCATGGTTTTTCTAATTCATGCATTTACGAAATTGTAGAATTCTCTTTAACCCCAGTATTAATGAAGATAAAGCAGTTACGTAGCCCTTAGAAATCTGAGCATATCGCCGCAAATCGTTCGTCTCTAACTTGTACGGTTCCCGAGATAACGCTCTTGGAGTGTCATTCTCTATTGCTAGTCGCCATTTTGGCGAGTAAGGCTAAATTTCAGGTCGCCAACTACTGATTTCCGTTCGCCAAATGGCGAGTGGCGACCGACATTGGAGAGGGTTGGTTGGAGTTTGAGACACCATTGTGACGATAAACAAAAATGGTGGAATTTGTCATATAGGATTAAATATGGCCACCAAAACTGGAACAATAAGCCTTTCATCATATTTGATGTAAAAAATACGTTTTCCCGAATTCAGTGGTGGTACCAAAATAGTGCCAGACAATCCCAGAAATAATAACCTTTTTGGTACATTTTATATTTCTGTTTTCCACACATGAAAAAAAAGGTAGGCCTGTTATGTCAGATATTCCTACCCCACTTATTAGTATGACGCATTGGGGCCCAAAATTGATGGAATCGTTCACTTTGTGTGAAAAGCATGAAATTTGGTATGGGTGTACAGAAGGCTGGAAAAAATAGCTATGATAGCAAGTTCCAAACCCCAGAGGGGGGGGGGGGGGGGGGAGTGATTTCACCACCCTTTCCCCCAAAAAACGTTTTTGTTTCTGTAGCTCCTAAACCGTCAACAAATCAAAAGTATAATGTGAAACAAAAACCTTGACCACACAATTCACGACAGGAAAGGTGATATACATATTTTACTAAAAGGAACCATTAAACCCGAAAATCGTATTTCAAGTATATCACCCTTAATTTGCGCAAATGCTCCTTTTATCAATTAGTTGTAGTAGTGATTTTCGTGTTCGAAGTACTCTTGTGAGCCCTCTAAAGCCTGAAATGGACATGCTTAAGAATTTCTGAAAAGTGGGGATCTATTCTTTCTGTCAATCCCAACCAAAATTGTTTAGCAAGATAGGGACCATCCTACGCCCATTTGAAGGTGTAGTGGTATCTAGTGGTGTACATAGAAGCGAAAGTGAATGGCGACTTTCAAATAAAAAGTGCTCTTGCACGCTCTCTAATAGAACGAAATGGGCATGCTTAGGATATTCTGAAGGGGGGTGCTCTATTCTTTCCATCAATCCTAACCAAAATTGTTTAGCTTAGATACGGACCATCCTACGCCCATTTAAAGGTGAAGAGGTAGGGCCTACCGTAACGGTGTAGTGGCAAAAGAGTATATTGATTTTTGAATTCAAAGTGCTCTTGCGAGCCCTATAATAGTCAGAAATGGACATGCTTAAGATTTTCTGAAAGGTGGAGATCTATTCTTTCATCAATGCTCAGCGAAATTGTTTGATTTAGATAGGGACCGTTCTACGCCCATTGAAAGGTGAAGAGGTAATGGCATAGTGACGAAAGCGTGTTGTGATCTTCGAATTCAAAGTACTCTGGCGAGCCCTCTACTAGCCCAAAATGGACGTGTTCAGGAATTTCTGAAGGGGGGGGGGGGATGAGTTCTTTCCATCAATCCTAACCGAACCTTTTTAGATTAGATATGAGCAAATATGAGCATTGCAATGGCGCTTTGAAATTGAAAGGAGCCACCACACCTATTACAGCTACTCATTTAAATGGGCATAGGACGGACCCTATCTAAGCTAAACAATTTCGGTTAGGATTGATGTAAAGAATAGATCTCTCCTCTCAGAATATCCTAAACATGTACATTTCGGGCTATTGGAGGGCAGGCAAGAGCACTTCGAAATCTAAAATCAACATACGATTTTGCCGCTACGCAATTATCTTTACACCTTTAAATGGGCTTAGGATGTTCCCTATCTAAGTTAAACAATTGCTGTTGGTCTTGACGGAAAGAATAGATGCCTACCTTTCAGAATATCCTAAGCTTGTCCATTTCGGGTTATTAGAGAGATTGCAAGAACACCTTGAATTTGAAAATCACCACAAGCTTTCGCCACTATGCCGTTACCTCTTCACCTTTTAATGGGCGTAAGACGGGGCATATCTAGCCTAAACAATTGTGGTTGATGGAAAGAATAAATAACCAGCTTTCAAAATACCCTAAGCATGTCTATTTCCGGCTATTTAGAGCACTTGCAGGAGCACTTTGAAACTAGTTGGTCTAGCTGATTCCCACCGATTGGCTCTAATAGTCAGCATTATTGAAGCAATATTGTGTTTGTTTCTAATTGTTAGAGCGCATACCCGTTCTTATTGTTGGCCGCTCACCCTCTTGCTGATTGTTCCAGGTTACAGCTGATTAGCCGGCATTATTGATAACTTGCTTTGTTTAATCATGGTCCCAGTCTGCTTACTAAGCAAAATATATCGTACAAAAACCCCATAAGGGTAAAGGGACGATCAAGTTTTTTTTTGTCATAGAATGTAGTGATATCAGAGCCAAAATGGCTGCCACCAAGTTTTTGATCCGAACCAAGGTCACTCAAGCTTAACTTAAACACTGAGGTGTCAGTTAAGATTGAGCGATCCGGGTTGGGACGGAAAACTTGGTGGGAGCCATTTTGGCTCTGATATCACTACTTTCTATGGTAAAAAAAACTTGATGGCCCCTTTACCCTTTTTATGGTTTTGCTTTATTTCCTCAACCTCGTGTCCGATTACGGATTTTTTTTTATAAACCATGTGCAAACACCCGTGTTGCTATGTATGTAAAATATGGTTTGAATAGTCCTTATGGTTTTCAGGTGATGCGCGGTCTAAATTTTCTTTGGAGTGTAGTCATCGACACGCCTTTCGCAATCAGACACGGCCTCTGCACTTTTCCCTTACGTTTGACAACAAGCAACGAAACATCAATAATTAGCTAATTATTTAAAAAAAAAAATTCCGTATTATCCAAGGACAGTAGTCCATCATATGTTTGCCTCTCGTAATCTTTTTAATGCCAGGTAAACAGCGGGAATCAAACAGCAAAAATAAAAAAAAAGTCGTCAGATTTTCCGAGGCAAAATGGGGCCTTTCAGGCCATGACCAAATTGCATCATTTTTTTTAATACCTAAATATTCTGATGCTTTATGTTACGATAGTGTATCGTATCGTTCTAGTTCATTCTTTGCACAACCAATATAAAAATAACTTGACTTCTGTCGGGATTGGAATTAAGAATTTTACGGAACACAATGAACGTTCTATTGTAAATAGGCTAGGCATACTGCAAACAGATTTTTTAACATAGTTATAAAGTTCTTTCGCCATGATGTCGCGTCGCTAAACTGTTACGCAAATTTCAATTTTGTATCGCTAATGTCTATAATTGTGGTGCAAATTGCGATGCGATACCGCTCATTTCGAGCCCTGACCGTCCTTTGTTGGTTATCAATCTGGTTATCTTAACTAGATTAAGTTAAGTTTTTATAGTAGAGTGTATGGTCTCTAGACTCTGAATAAATCTGAATCTAAACAATATTGTTTATTTCTGATCTACTTGCTCATTTCCAGTCAAGAACCAAGAGACGGAAATCAGATATATTTTTCAATCGAATAATAGAATGTTTTTCCAAGCCCCAATATAATTCGCCTTATGTCCCCAAACTTTTATTCAAACTTAACGCCTGAGTAGTCTGTGGAATTCGTGTTCAAGGTGTGCGAGCATTAAAACCACAATACCCTAAACCATTTAAACTATCGTTAGTGAGCAAAACTGACTTTGTCATCTATTTCATAATGCCACTAGGGCCACTGTCGAAATAATGGAGCGGGCTCAGATTTCTGTGCTGTTTGACTGGGTTTCCCCACTTCCTCTTCCTTTCCGTCTTTCCAACGATTAAAAAACACCATTTTCAAATCGACTAGCCTTTGATCACGATTTCTTGCGTGACACTCCTTTAACAATTAGACTATTAGGCTTCCTAACAATTAGTTAAAAAATATTGGTTTAAAATAATATTCCATAGGTTAAAATCATTTTAAAACACAAAAATCCCAGTAAAACTGTATATTTTGCCTTGTATTTTCTAAATAAGAGACAGCTGCTTGGTAATTAGACCATTGGAAGCTAGTAAAAAAACCTTGAAAATGGTGTATGCAAACGTCAAATTCGTTCGACGAGAAGTGAAAATATTTCATATAAATGGGTTTACCGATCCCGATGTCGGTAAATATCGGAGCGGTGAAGATCATTATTATCGGTAAAGATCGGGTTCGGTATCGACCGTGACTTAACAAAATATGCTATTAGTCGCTTAAACAGACACATGTCTGTTAGTGAGGCCGCTTTTTTTATCATCAACAATCACTTTTTTTTAACAATCGGATGCCTTCAACAATTAAATTAAAGACGGATAGCTGTGGCTCAACAAGTTAAATAAATACAGATGTAAATCTATTTACATTGCCTTTTGGACTTGTATGTCAGTTCTGAATATAATTTGAACTTGATATCACAGCTATTTTTTCCAATTACTCGTCACGTGCATCCATACCAAATTTCAGCTTTTCACACAAAGTGAACAATTCCATCAATTTTGGGCCCCAAGCCGCCTACTAATAAGTGTGGTAGGAATGTCAAGACTTATTACCTGTTGTTTTGTATGTGCTTTCAATCCCCACTATGGGGAAGAATACGTGCAGAAGTTAGGCAAGTTGACGATCAAAATATTTTTCCTAGTGATGAACAAGGCCGAACCGAGATGAACTTATTCACTGCTTGGGAGAATTTAATGTTTCAGTATACATTTTAAAGGTATTTCTGCCTGCTTTCCGACGATCCTAATCTCAAGCTTCTAGTTCTTGCTGTTCAGAAGTTAGGTACATCTGTTATGTAGATACAAAAAATTTGTAACTCAGTTCGTGTGAACATATCGCAAATTATAAGAAACTTTCGCAAAAATTCTGGTTTTACTGGGTTATATTGAAACTAACTTGAGTGTTTGGTTCAGTGATTTTAGTTAAGGAGTGTTTTTACCGGTACAGTAAGCGTTGGCTCTTAGCAACATGCTCCCTACCATTCGGCCTAGTAGCAGTTGCCACTTGGCCAGTATACGTTGGAAAGCATTCACAATTTCTACTTGCCACATACCAAATACATCTTGTAACGTGCATGGTTTCTCTAATTTATGCATTAACAAAATTATGCAATTTTCTTAATCTCCAGTATTAATGCAGAAAAACCAGTTATATAGCCATTATAACTCTGAGCATAACACCGCAAACCGTTCGTCTGTAACTTATTTGGTTCCAGCGATACCCTACTTTTTACTGCTAGCCTAAAATACTTACCTGTATTTTTATAATGCTTTCCAGTTTTGGAAATACTACTGTCCCAAACATGAAATCTAATGCTCTCCCGGTCCCTGCAATGGCGCTCCCCGGGGCCCATGACCACCGCTAGGTGGTGCCCCTTTCCGCTCTGCTTCAGTTTGATTTGGGACGCGAGTGTAAGCAGTCGCAATTGTTACGTTTCAATCATGGAAAAACCAACAAAATCAACTACCTGCCCTGGAAAGACCGGCAAGAAGTGTGGGAAAAGGCTCAATAAGTCGGATCCCCATGAATTTTGCCGGAAATGTAGGGTATGTGACTTCGCTTCGTATAAGTGTGCTGAACATTGTGTAGGAATGGATCCGGACGTGATTGCATCGATCGAGTCAACACGTGCCGAATCGTGCGCAAGGGCTGAAAGAAGGAGACGAGCTCGTGAACTGGCTTTGCTAGGAAACAATGCTGCGTCGATACAAGACAATGATATATATTTGGATTCGGGTGATGATTCTATGACGTCGGCAAGGGAGAATCAATTTCCGTTGGGTGCGGATGCTCCTTTTTTTAACAGCAGTCCGGGTCTGTGACGAATCCGCCATCGACCAAGCTGTCGACGCGCCATTAAGCCTCATCCCCCCCCCCCCCAAATCGACGGCGGACATCGCCAAAATGGTGGCCATGTGTGTGGACAAAGCATTATCTAAGAAAGAAGAACAAAGAAAGGCAGACCAATTGGCGGCCTAGAAGAAACAGGCGCTAGCAACCCAAAAAGGCATTCTCTACACGTTCGAAAAATATTTTGGCCCCGAAATCGGGAAAAACACCATCAGTGCTGCCGATCGTGACCTCGACACCGATCCTTGATGACGAACAGGCTGAATGTCAGGACAATTTCACGCCAGTGCAATGCGGGTAAGCAAATTTATGATGTGGACGATACGTTACCGAAACGTAGGCGGATTGGTGACTCGCACGATCCTAACTGGTTGGTTTTAGGGTCGTCCCTACAAACCTCCGACCAGCGATTGATGGGAACCATCCGGACTCGGTCTGAGGTGCAACCCTTGGCGACCACACCCGGACACGTTGGCTCCCCAGTCAGGGTTGTTGAGGGGGTGTTGAGGGGGTTGCACAGTGTGCAACGGGTAGTGCGGACAATGGTACCAACCCCCCGACAGACCCTGGTATGGGCGGTAACGGGGCTACACAGGGTCCGATCGACCCGTACACCTCAAATGGCAACCCGGACATTGGGGTACACAACTCAGGAGGCGATTGAGTGGACCTGGGTGGTGGATGAGGTATATCGGTCACTACCCAGTGTGTTCTGCCCTAAAGTGGTGATTCAGGAATAACCAGAAGGGGAACCTCCAGCTACTTCTTATGCAAACCAGGACCGAGTGACGAAAGTAGTACACAACCTTCCCCGATCGCAAGTGCTATTTCGCCAGCTCCTGGTAAATGGTGGCATACTACGCGACAAGGGGAAAGTGTTGTCAGCGGTGACGCCCGTCCCCCCACCAGACTTGACGAAGGGCAGTTTTTTTCTTCACGGTGGGAAACTCGGGTGCGCCGCATACGGGCAGATACAAGACTTACGACGAAACCGAGTACGTGTCTAGTGAATGTAAGATGGACATGGAATTGGCGTTGCTCAGACCCCCCATTCGTGAAAGTGCCTTCCAATCAGTTCGAGGAGGACGAAAAAGTGCTTTGGGCCAGCCTCCGTGCTACGTCGACAGCCGACATGGCATACGCAGCGGCCACGGCAAGATTAAAGGATTTTCTAGCAGCCGAACCCGACGACAGGGACGTTCCTGACATTGATACTGCAATCAAGTTGATGAGGAAAGCGTCAGAGTTCCACACCGACGCTATTAATTGGGGGACTCGGTCGCTATTCAACGCGGTGCCTCATCGACGGGACTCCTATCCCGACAGCTCGCAAGAGGGCCTGTGTAAGGACACACTCAAAAATTTGCGGCTTCTGCCAGTTCATCGCTCATCCTGGCTCTTCAACGGGCAGATACTGTCTATCGCACCCGAACTGCGAGACAAGGTCAAGCCGACCACCCCATCGCTAAAACCTCGCACCGGCGGGAACAACCGTGGTGGGAACAGGCAGCCTTTTCGCGGACAGGCCTCCTGAGGGGGTGCCTTACATTCGAGTGCGCAGAAACCGCTTACACAAGGACTAAAACCTCAATGTGGACAGGCTCGATAGGGGAGAGGTCGAGGCGCTCAAGGACGTGGGGCATTCCCACGCAATAGAGGGGGTGATGGAAGGCCCCCACCTGTACGAAATTGACCAAATACTGGCACAACAATCCCGGATGCTGCACCACCAAGTAGTCGGGAGAATAATGTGCCACCTCGGAGAATGGGAGTTGCTGACGGGCGATCGATTCGTAAGGTCAGTGG
>JAHWFP010015890.1:59732-91062 GCA_023313725.1 Lithobius niger | reverse complement strand
CTCACCAGAGACGAACCGAAAGAGTATGTGGAAGAAGTGTTGACGTTAGTGTGAAAAGGAGTCCTACAAAAATCACCACCGGGAACAAGGGGATTTTACAGTCCTGCCAGAGTCATCCCGAAATGGAGCGGGGGCTCACGTCTCTTATTCAACCTGCGCCACTTGAACCATTACATCAGGTCCGATCATTTCAAAATGGAGACCCTGAACTCGATCAGGGAGGCCATCCAACTGGAGGACTTCACTACGTCGATCGACCTAGAGGATGCGTACCTCCATATACCCCTTCATCCAAGTGTATACCATCTTCTTCCACTGGCTTGCCTAGGGAAAACATACCACTTTGTAGTTCTGCCCTTCGGCTTGTGCACGGCTCCTCATGTATTCACCTTCATGATGAAGCCGGTGTTGGCGGCACTACACGTGATGCTCATCGATATCCATGCGTTCCTGGACGACTGGCTGCTGCGCCAAAGGGATCGTTCTATTCTGGAGAGGAACACAACGCAGTGCGTCTCGCTCCTATCCAAATTAGGACTGGGGGTCAATGCGGCGAAGTCAAGGCTGAAGCCGAGTCGGGAGTTCGATTTCATGGGAGCTACCTTCAACACGATGACCTTTTTAGTGAAACCATCGAAAGCAAGGTGTGCTCAGGTGTCGGCGGCGGCAAGGTCCTTACTCGAACGACGATCGACTTCGGCGAGGGAACTCGCACAGATCATAGGCCAGATGGACTCATGTGCGGCGCTAGTGCCCCTGGGGGCGTGGCATGTACGACCAATATATTGGTTGCGGAAACTGGAGTGGAACATCTGGGGGTCGTGGGAGGACCAGGTTTCACTGGACAGGGCTCCCATCGAGGCGATTGAATGGTGGACGGCCCGCACCAAACTGGAGGAAGGCGTGCCGATCCACATCCTGGCGTCGGACTGGCTTCTCATCACAGACGCGTCCTCCTCGGGGTGGGGCGCGACCATGGGGGAAGAACAGTCGGCCGGGGAGTGGACGTCGGAGGAAAAGGGGCTCCACATCAACATACTGGAGCTTCGTGCAGTTTTCGTAGCGCTCGCATGCTGGAAGCGCAATGTGAGAGCGTCAGTGGTAACGGTGTTATCCGACAATACTTCGGCAGTGTCCTACCTGAAGAGAGAGAGAGAGAGGGGGGGGGACATGCACTCTTGCTCCTTATTTCAGGAAGTGAATCGAATATTCCAACTGTGTGCGGACTTTGCAATTACTCTGGTCCCGAGACACATTGCCGGAAGTCTCAATGTGCTAGCGGACGAGCTATCGAGGGCAGGGAAAATCCCAACGACAGAGTGGTATCTGCACCCGGAGGTGTGCAAGAAATTATTCAATCTGTGAGGCACCCCGGCACTGGACTTGTTCGCGACTCGTGCGAACGCCCAACTTCCCCTGTTTGTGTCCTCGTATCTGGACCCGTTGGCCGTAGCGACGGACAGCCTAGCATGAACTGGGACAACCTGTTCGGATATGCATTCCCACCGTTCAAGATACTCCAACTAGTTCTCAACAAAATCAAACAGTCAACAGGAACATTCATTCTGGTGGCCCCCAGGTGGGAAACGGCACCGTGGTTTGTAGATCTCTGGACAAATAAGATAGAAGCCCCGATTAGACTACCGGTGAGAACCGATATCCTCACGCATCACCAAGGCAGGACCCTCCATCCCAACCCGGGGATCCTGCTCCTTCACGCATGGAGGTTATGAAGGAAACATTAGTGAAAGACGGCTATTCACGGGGTGTTTCGGAGGTGGTAGTGGAGATTATAAGGGACTCGTCAAAGCAGATTTATGAAGAAGTGGAAGGGATGGACGGAGTGGTGCACCCCGAAAGGAGTAGACCCACTCCACCCATCACCTCAACATTTGTGCGAATTTTTAAATTCCTTGTTTGGCAGCGGCCTAGCACCTAGCACTATTAAGGGCTACAGAGCGGCCATAAACTCTGTGTTGACGGTGTCTGGGAGTAGGGAGGTGGCCAACAGCCCTGTGGGGTCACGTATTGTCCAGTCCTTTAGTGTTTTGAAGCCCAGAGTGAGGAAGTTGTGCCAACAATGGGACCTGCCCGGTGTGCTACAATACTTGGCAGGCCCAACGTTCGAACCGCTGGGGACAGCGTCGTTCGAGCACTTGTCAATGAAAGCGGTGTTTCTGCTTGCCATCGCAACGGCTGCACGACAAGGGGAGTTGGCGGCCCTAGCGAGGGAGACTGATTTCTCAAGAGCCACTAGTGACTGGTCCAGGATGTCATTCTTACCTCATTTGAAGTTCCGTGCGAAAACTCTTGGGGCAGACGAAACGCCAACACCAAGTGTTAACGGCGCTAGGACCGACGTTGGAACCAGATTGTCCAGACAGGCTACACTGTCCCGTGAGGGCGATGCGGTTCTATCTGGCTCGTTCGAAGGAAGTAGTCGAAACCAAGCCAGTACTCCAAGAGCGTCGCGATGACAACTTGTTGACCCCGCTATTCGTCAAACTCTCGGCGAGTGGAGAGGAACCGACACGGGAACCAGTGACCCCAGGAATCATAGGCAGGTGGATTTGCCATGTAATTGAAGGGGCCTACCAGCAGGGGCTGGGTGGCTCCACTGGCACCATCAATGCTCATGTGGTTAGAGCGATGGCATCCTCCTACGCGTTAGTGGCGGGACATACCATGTCGGAGGTCCTAGAAGCTGGCAGATGGAAGAACTGGAACACGTTTATCGCCCATTACCTCAGAGGGGTGAAAACGACGACGACAGGAAGCAAGAGGGTACAGTTCATGTCGGTGGGTAAAGTGGTTCGAGGGTGATGCAAGAGGGTAAGTCTCCCATACCCGGGCAAAAGGGTAAGAGCCTATCGATGCTTGTATTTTGGAGATTATCGGTGGGTTGGTCTTGCAATGGCGAGGGTTCGATGCCTCCTACTTAATAGGACAAAGTCAGCATTATAAAAATACAGGTAAGTAGGCTAGGCAGTAAAAACGGGGTTTTACCCCTAAAAATAGTTTTTACTTAGCCTAAAATACTTACCTGTGGGAACCCACCTTCGACCTCGCGCGTCGAACCGTTTAGACGGGGAGACAAACTGTGAAGCAGAGCGGGAAAGGGGTCCCAGGGAGCGCCATTGCAGGGACTGGGAGCGCATTAGATTTTATGTTTGGGACGGGTAGCATTTCCAAAACTGGAAAGTATTATAAATATACAGGTAAGTATTTTAGGCTAAGTAAAAACTATTTTTAGGGGTAGAACCCCGTTTTTACTGGCATGCTCTGTAGCTAATCGCCGTTTTGGCTAGTAAGGCTAAATTCCAAGTCGCTAACTGTTGATATCCACTCGCCAAATGGTGAGCGGCGACCGACATTGAGGAGGGTTGGCTCTTAGGCTTGGTTAAGGTACTAACATAATAATGCCATCACTGTTATAATGCGCCACTGTTTAACAAACTGTTAATGAACAACTTGAAAATAATTAATAATTTATTACAAAAAACGTATATCAACCAGGCTAACTGTTGCTTACGTCTTTTTTCCCCTTGTATAACCGTGTGAAAAACTTAAAAATCATTACATAAAGTAAAAACTGAAATAAAATGCCTGGTGCTTTAAAATGTCCTATCCCGCCCAAAACCTAAACGGTAACACTATGGTTTAGACATTTATAAATATAAAATAACATTATATACTTCTATTTGAGGATTGCCCGTTTCTTT
Organism: Lithobius niger; assembly: GCA_023313725.1. Lineage (NCBI taxonomy): Eukaryota > Metazoa > Arthropoda > Chilopoda > Lithobiomorpha > Lithobiidae > Lithobius > Lithobius niger. The sequence continues at coordinate 87,340 of JAHWFP010015890.1, read as the reverse complement.
AATACAGCATATTTTGTTGCACATTCTTCTTTGAAGCTACTTTTTTTTTATCTAACTTCATGTCAACTCTCTACCTACAAAATAAAAAAAAAGTGTCGCACGACAGTTTGATTTTGTACATTTCTGCTTTAGCCAGGCAAGTGGCCAAGATTTGCGCAATTCAAATTACTGCGGCGAAGTGTGCCAAGGCTGGTGGTGCCACGTTTTATATTGGGTTGACCCTTGCTAAAGCGCTGATATCTCAAATTCCAGTGAAGGGTTCCCCGGTTTTGAATGATGCGTTTAACATCCAGTTATGAAAGATGATACAATTCAGTGGAGCCGAACTGTACGGTATCGTCAATGATGAGTTCAGTATGGTAGCAATGTTGTTTGGTAAAAACACACTGCCTTCAAATCTATGTTGGGTACCGGTTATTGAACAAAATAGAAATAATTGTTGTGGGAAAAATTCCGCTTTTCTGAAATTAGCAAGTTCCGTTAAAGGCATCGTTTTCCTTTTTTTTAAAGGCTTGTTTAAGTTTTTATTTTTAATCGATTTTGATGTAGGTGTACCGTTAGAAGTGTTTTTGCAATTCAACCTGTACTAGTACCAAGACTGCTTAAAGAGTTTAAAAACAACAAGGCTATCTAATACCGTAGTGTACGTAGTCCTAATTTTACGTTTTATTTATTTTTCATTAGCGTAGTGGTGCCAGATTTGTTAAGCTCTTTATTTGGCACCAAAAAAAAAAAACAAACCTGTCAACCCTTTTGACTCAAGTTTTTTTTTTTTTGAAAGAATTGATAAGGTTGTACCAAGAAGACCCTGATCAACACGACTGACCTATGTTCGCTTCTCTCTGGTTTACACAAGGTTTTATTTTTTTTTCCATGCGTGTCAATGAAGCGGGGTTGGCTGGTTTTTGCCACCAAGTGGTTAAAACTCGTTTTTACCGTCCGTTTTTGTCATGTTTTTTCCCCTTTGGCCAAAATATGTCAAAAATATACTTTGAAGTCAAATAAGAAAAAGTGAGCCCTACAATAGTCAAATATTGGCAAACTATAAAAGCTCCCCTTGAACTCGTCACATCGTTTACTTTGAAAATTCATATTCACTTCTTATTTACCTTTCATAAACTTTTTTTCACAATAAAAGATATTCTGCTCACTATATCTGTGTAAATTTATGCAACTGACTGTCGAAAATTTGCAGAGATCTATTGTGAAAAGAATATCTTTTACTGTGAAACCTGTAAGCTGCGCTTGAAGCAGCTTACAGGTTTTCGCCAGTTTTAGCCGTTAACCCTGCAATGAAGGGGTTTAAAGCCACTTTCAGAACTTAGTAGCATTGTCTTTGTTCTCTTAAGCCATTGGTTCTGATTACATCATGAAAATACAGTAGCTACAATGCATGCTCTGATGCATGACTGGATCTTCAAGCATTGTACCTCCAATAGAGTGAAAATTCTCCGTAGTACTCTGACTTCCACACTACAGGTAGTTTTTCGGTTTCAGCCTGCAGTCGTCTTCAGGCTCTTCAAAGGTAAGTCTTTCTTGTGTTTACATTCTTCGTTGTGAAGACTATCACCATTCGAGTTTGAAAATCACCGCTTCGCGTAGCCTCCCGAATTTAGAAGACCCTTCGTCACTGCCAAGCCTCATTTCGTCAGTAGGCCGTTCCCAACCTCAATTAATATTTTGCATCCAGTTGTTTTCGCAGATCGACTGCAATTAGGCTAGACACTTGAGTGGAGGAAGGGCCTTGACTGGATGCAAAATGGAAAGTGAGAGATTGGGAACGGCCTACTGACGAAGTGAGGCTTGGCAGTGATTAAGGGCATTCTAAATTCGGGAGGCTACGCGAAGCGACGATTTCAAACTCGGATGGTGATAGTCTTCACAACGAAGAGTGTAAACACGAATAAAGACCCTGATCCTGAAGGAGACTGCAGGCTGCAGTCGAAAATTTGCTAGATAAGGAACTGTCTGTAGTGTGGAAGTCAGCGTACTATGGAGAATTTTCACTCAATTGGAGGTAAATTTAATAGTGTTCCACAGTAATAAGCGTCAATGTTACAGACTTTTCGGTGACCTTCAAGCACGTTGTGCTCAAACTTGACCTGCTGCTCTACTCTATTGGTTTATAATCTAAGTAACCTTTAGGCATGCGGTGTTCTGTCTGTGGTGAAATTATTTGTGGTTTTGGAAGAATGCGACATTTTGTTTTCCGTTTTATCATCTGTGATGCAGAGGCTTGCCATAATTGAAGTGTAGTAGTTGGTCATCGCGATGTCTATTTTACAGTTTTTATCTTGTTGGCACCGTTACAGGGGTGTCATTAATAATATTGTATTGTATGTATTGTAAGAATGTATGAAGAGTACGTTACTGATAAAGCTGCAGTGTAACAGCTGGAGAGCTGTAGGGTCGGACAAAGCACTCGCGTGTTAATTCTGTTATTCGCACATTACAAGTCCCGGTTGGCAGTTTCCGCCGGACATGGGTAAAAGTCTGGTAAATATCAGAAAAGTGACAAAATGTTAGCCGATCTTAATATTTTTTATGAGTTCTGTTCAAACGTTTGGTTGATTAAGTTAGCTAGCCTATGCAAGCTGTACTTAGTAATTCTACTGAAACCGAAACAAAATATTATACGTAGTAACCTAAGTACACCTTAGGCCTGTCTGACGTTCACGTTTTGCATCGGCAAATCATTCTCTGCATTGCACACGTTTTATATTGCGTTTAACTTGTGTCTTACTGCTATTTAACACTTAGTGAGCATATTTTATTGTTTAAATTCCTTTTCCCGGGACAGCAAGTTTATATTGGTAAGCTGTCAAAATTTTACGGTACTGGGGTCCGTAATAGCAATATTCTGCACTAAAATAAGAAAATTTAAGCTATTGAATAATATTTGCTCATTCATAAACTTTTAGGGTACAAGTTACTGAACTGTAAACGAAGAGGCAGCACTGGTTGTTGATTTATAGTTTTATGACTTAGTTTGTTTTGTAAAAAAGTTTTAAATTTTCTCTGCACAATGGCATCTCAACCAAGGAACTTGCACTCAAGTTATTAGGTTTGGAAGCAAGCCAGTATGAGTGTTTGATGACCTCGCTTCAGTTCATTTGTACTTTAATCCTAGGCATATTAGAGTTAAAGCATTTCCTTAGTGCTTTTAAATAAATAAGCAGGCCTACGTGAGAGGCCAAAAGTCATGACACCACTGGCTAAAAGCTCTTAGTTCTATTCAATCTGTAGTTTCTAGGATGTACTTGTACAGAAGACTTACCAGACAGCTAGTGATTTTATGATTTCCAGGGCTCGAATTGTCTTAGAAAAATTGCATAGCAGAAATGCGACACAAAATGCAAATTTGCGTAGCAGTCACGAAAAAATGATTAGCGACATTTAAAGAATAATTTATTTAGTAAAAAACCGTACAAAAAGTTTACTTTATTTGAAACAATAGCCATTTTTGTTTCACTTTTGTTTTGCTACACGCACGGATGCTTGGTCAAGATTATGGCATCCGGTGCACGTTAAGACTATTTTGACCAGTGTCTGAAACGAAAACACCACCAACTAAATAGCGAAGGTGATGGTAGGACCAATGATTTCCCAGAATGCATGTGCGACGCTTGGCCTGACTATAAAGTAGGAGGGATTAGTTAACATGACTACGCTGTTATGTTGGGTTTAATATAGTTGCGTCGCTAAACTGCGATACATTATTTAATTTTGCATCGCTAAAGTTTAAATTTGTGGTGCAAATTGCGATGCGATACCGCTCATTTCGAGCCCTGATTTCCACACGAGTTCCCTTAGCGCTTCATGTTTAATACAGGGAGGGAGGGAGGAGGATACGAAGGGAAGAGAATGTGACATGGGAGGGGGAGGATGATTTGACCATGTGGTGCAGCCATACAAATACAGGAGGCTTCAACGCCGCACGAAGTGAGAGAGAGAGGGAGGAAGATACGATGGGGAGAGGGAGGAGGATGTAACTGGGAGAGGAAGGGAGAAAGATTTGACCGTGGAAGGAAGGCGTATGCGACGGGGAGAGGGAGGTGTCTGGGATAGGGGTTGGGGTGTACATGATGCTGTGAGGGAGTGAGGTGTATGTGATGCGGAGAGGGAGGGAGCAGGTGTAAACGATGAGGAGCATGCAACGGGGAGAGGGAGGAAGCAGGTGTACACGATGGGGAGGAGGATACTACAGGAAAAGAAGGGAGGTGACGCGACTGGGAGAGGGTGGGAGGAGGATTTGACCGTAAGACGGAGGGATGAGGATATGACGGGGAAGAGGAAGGGAGAAAGATGCGACGAGGAGAGGGATCCCATTTTTCACGTGCACTTGCAGTCAGTGACTTTAAAACCCTCACAGCCATAACCATGGACACTGCATTTGGTCTGACTTGGTAGGGGTCATGAAAGTGATTAGGTGTTGCTCTTTAGTTGCTGTTGGTCCGCTGTTTTATAGTATTAGTTCGTTTGCCTGTCCCTAGGGCTGCGAGGAAGGAGTTTCAGAATTTGTTTGCTATTCATCCTGTGGCAAGCGAGTCTTTGCACCTCCGGCCCAGCAAGCAATAAGTAAGCGAATGCATTATACTTGGTTTTCAGGTTCCCCTTTATGATCTTGAACAGACCGAGCAGGTTGCTTCGCTCTGTGGGCTCCTGGTCTTCCTCCCCCCCCCCCTCCCTCTTCTGGGCAGTTCATCCTTCCTTTGAGGGTTTTTTGGTTAACGTTGACATCCCTAGGCATTCGTTGTCTTATTCGTTGCGTGTTCTCTGGAGTGGTTTTCCCTCCGATCCTTTCACTCTTTCGTCAGTGTTCTTGTCCTCTGGGAATTTTAATTGCCTTCGCCTTACTGGCTACCCGTGGTCACAGAGTAAGTACAAATCGTGAGCATTCAGGGTGTAGCGGCTGGCATTTTTCACTACATTATTAAATGTTGTGTTCGTAACTCAACCCAATACAGCAGTTCTACTTAAGTATGTTTCAGCCAAGGTAGTTGTTTTTACTAATAAATTTATAATGGTTATTCCAACCTTACAATTTGTATTTTTGGCGTAGTATTGTTTATCAAGTAATTTTTAAACTTTTTCAGGATACATTTTTTTTCATCTTGCCACCCTTAAGAATGGTAGTTTTGTCACAAAAATGAAAAAAATTGTTCTTTAATTTTCAACAAACCGTTGCTTCTTATTTAAAAAACGTATTTAAAAAAAAGTGTCGAAAGAAGCACTGGCAATGTCGTCACTTGAGTGACGATCAATTCAGTTGGTGGCGATCTTTTTGCAATCTGTTAATCTTTTCCATCAATGATTACCGTGCGACAAACTTGCAACATTGAATTCCTGACCACGGGAAGAGTATTGTACGTGAAAAAGAAAAAAAAAATATATACTTTAGAAGTTTAGAAATGGTGCAGATGATTGTCCAGGCACTGTAAAAGATGAGGAACAATCTTTAAACTTTTTGCAATTTTTGGTACGATTCTGTATTATGCCTGAAGCTGTTGTCACACTACTACTTTAAATGTACAGTAAGTAGTTGTTTTTATCTATTCCTTAAATGATTACTGTTGCTACGTTCAATCTTTAAAAATTCTCGTTAAGATAAGCCTTTCCCTTATTAGATTAAGAAGAAATCTTGTTTTAAATGTAATAAGCCTCTCAAGTGACAGTGATGTCCTTGAAAGCGCAAACGATGTTTTGGTCACTAGGTAATAAACGGAATTAAATTTATCAATATTGTCAAGGCGTGTGTGCCAGGCGTGTGTTTTCGGTTCTAAACTATCAAAAGACAAATTTATTTAGCCATTGTATTTGCGGACAGTTTTTCTTGTATATTCTCTCACTGGCTCTCACTGCATCACATACATCAATAGTTCAGGATTCAGACAAAACCTGGAAATCTCAAGGAAAATGAAAACGGAGCCAAAACCTCAGGGAAATTTCACGGAAAACAAGAAATTTTTTGAAAATCGGGGAAAAGACAGAAATTTGAAAAAAATCCTCTTGTGCAGATCAGAAACAAAATCCTAGGCTAGTATCAAATATTTAAAATTGTTCTTTAATATGTTCTAGCATTTTAGATACCAGGGCTCGAATTTCCAAATTTTGATACGGGTGCAAATTTGCACCCCAAATCTGTTCCTGGGGTGCAAAAAAAGTTTTTGGAGTGCAAAACCAAAATGTAAACCAACACTGTGGTCTCCTATTTTATAGCCATTGAATATTCTAACATTCAGCTTCTCAATAATCCTATGTACTGTTTTCCTGCATTGTAATTAAAACTGACTTAATTTCGCTATTCAACTGAAAACCTATACACATAGTTTAATCAAAAGTAGTAAAAAAATTGAGTTTTACTTCTTTGAAAGGAATGGTGCTACAGGAAGTCTAATTCCAAGCTGTTTAAAATGCCGCAAACCGCAAGTCTGTAGCTTGAGCGGTTCAAAAGTTATGGAAAATTCAACTTTGGTGTGCAATTTTTCACTCCAAGAGTTGCTTCTGGAGTGCAAAGTGCGATTTTGGAGTGAAATTTGAATATTTCGACCCCTGAGATACTTCAATAAACCAAATTTTGAGCTAGTACCAACATCTGTGATGAAAATATGTTTAGTCCCGTCCGGACTAGTGTCTAAAACAGCTATTTTTTGGGATGTTGGATTATTTTCGTACAAATTTTAATAAAACCATTAGCTACTGCCTGTTTTCTCTAATTCAACATCTTGTAAACACCTGATAATTGCCATTGGATGCACCTGGAAAATCTGGAAATGTCAGGGAAATTCAGAATTAAAAAATTGTCTGAATCCTGTAGTTTGTGCAACATTTACGTAGGTTTGAGTGAATAGCAATACTGCCTTACAATAGGAGAAAAAGTAGGAAAAATGAATACATTTGCAGTATTGACTAATGTTTGAAAAGCGAGTCGTGCAGATCAGTCAACATGGTAGCAAGTACCTTTCATTCTTCGTTTCCGAGTAAAAACTAGTGTAATGTGGAAGCTTCATTTGAAAAACGTTGCATGCGACGGATGATTTAAATCAAACCATAAATACAGTCAGTACTCAAAAAATCTCTAGGGTTTGTAAAAAAAAAAATAAAACTGCTAATTTTATAGAAGTACATATTTCTGTAAACTTTAGCCTTTGACTTTTTCCACTTTAGCTTAATAACCTATTTGTCAAACACCTATACCATCAAGTTTTAGTACACTTGGTAAAAACTGCATGCTATCCCGTGTTCAGTTACAAAAATGTTTGTGTAGTTTGACTGGCGAAGGGAAAAGGTGTGATTTTTTTGTAACCGCCCATTTCTTGCCCCTCACGAACAGGCTGCTCAATCTTATTCATAGTTAGGGTTTTGTTTTACCATCATGGAAAGAGAGTAAAAAAATTACTCCTCCCCAACAATGGTGGTAGTATTTTTTCAGTATCCATTGTCATGTTCAAAATATCCTGCTAAATTTGGTCCACAATTGTTTGTTCTGTTGAGTAAATTTCGTTGTCCGTAAGAAACTTTGCTTCTTGTCTTATTTGGGAAATAGGAATTAAATGTCTCACTGGGAATGTCTTAATCTCGAGGGAGGGTTTAACACTTAGCTCCAAAAACATCTGATTAAGCAAAAAATCGGAGGACCTATTTAGATAAATCATTATGTGATGTCTGTCTGGTATTAGGTTCAAACATGATACTGTTTACAAAGCGGTATACATTTCAACAGTGGTAATAATACAGATCAATGATAATGACTAAAGTAACTTGGGGGGTGATGCCAGGTACTATGCCAATTGAGCGAGCGAAGCTAGCTACTTGGTAGCTCATTTCTATAATCCATAACTGCCTGAAAGAACTTTCAGATCCTTTTTTTTAGAGTCCATATGGTACTTGGGTCGGTTCTCGGATTCGAACCGGCATTCTTTTGGTTTGGAGCCGACGACACTCACCACTGGGCTGTGACTGCCCGCTTTGCTCGGGGTCCCCTCACAAAGCTCGCACTGGGACTTAGTTTTTCGCTGTTATACGTTGAAGGCATACGTTCATATTTAGGCGGTTATGGGTTAATAATATTGCATAAAATGGCACTGTAGGCTATTCAGCAGAACAACGATGTGTGCTAAGTTACTCAAACCTCCAAGACGTGTTTGTTAAACCTTGTGTGTGTTGTTACAGTGTAGTTTAATAGCGGGCACGAAGCCAAGTCTTCATGCTTACGTAATAAGATCAAGGCTGACAAGTTTTTTTTTGGCAGGACCATTTTAGTTTGCATTGTCTGTGGACAATTTGAAGTAAACAAATAAAAAAGAGAAATGTGCGCAAGTGCGGTCTCCTCTTAATAAGGACATGTAATTCCGGGATAACAGTAGGATTGCGATGAAAGTGTAATTTATTTTAAACTTCGGTGCAATTTTGTGGTGAAGGATTTGGCTACGGGGTTCCGTTTGTAGGACTGTACGAAAATCGAAACTTTCGATTCATTTTTGATTTTATTACGTCGTTGAAATCGAAAGAAACCTTCTAAAGCAAAATCGAAATATTCGATTGTCGTGGAGTAACGAGATTCCCAATGATTTACAAGATTTCCATCAAATCACGAGATCAGTTTTTTTCAATTAATACACTTAAATAAAGTTTAACATTCAAATTAGAATCAAGTAGCTTTAGTCAAAAATGTGTAATGATTTGTAATTTGTTTTATGTGGCAACTATGTATGGTACCATGTTAACCATTGCTAAAATAGTGTAGCCATTGCCCTAAAATTCTAATAGTAAGATTTCGTGTTAGACTCAATGTAAGTTTAACAATCAACTAAGGAGCAATAATTGGCCAAACTTGCATATGTATGAAGTTAATTTGAATAAATGCTACTGTTCAAAAGGGAGGGGGGGGGGGGGGAGGAGGAGGCTTACTGTTTAACTTTGTGTTAATATCAAAATGTAGTTTTGCGTAATAAATGAACACACAATTCAAAGTTTAGTTCGCAAGTATTGGAGAAATGCAATTACAGGCAGGAATGCAATTACTGAAACTAGATAATTTTTTTTAAAGGCTAGCCCTAATAGATACAAACTGAAAAACAAAATAGTTTAAAAACGAAAAAGAAAAAATTGAATTTTGAAATCTAATAACAATCGAAATCGAGATGTTCGTCCCTAAAATCGATAAATCGATTCTAACCCAAAATATTATAAACCACACACCATTACTCGTTTGGTAGCAAAATGTACGACTAACAAAAAGTCTAATGGAGCATGAAAATAGGGGTGCACAACATGATGATTGTCGCCAACTTTTGTAACACAAAAACGCACAGTCTAAGTGGTTGGTGGCGAACTGCTCACTTCAGGCAACCTTGAACCAACTGCGTTGATAGGCGCAGCACTGACCGGTTTATTTCGTACTGGTGGGTAGCCTGTTGTTTATACTGGCTTGTTTTCCATTAAAGTTAGTATAACTTTATTTGGTTTTGTAAGGTTTGGCCGTATCTCCATTCGAACACCTTCCTTACCCCAATCGACAAGTAAGAACTTTTGGAAACATTTGCCAGCCTTAGAACACCGTGATTTTTTTTTACCGTAAGTCGCACTTTTTTCGATATATGCGGAAACAATGATAAGTTCGCTAAATATTGACGTTCAAATACACCATTTTAACCCTTTTTTCGCCACCTTTTCAATGGTGCAAACAAACCACAAGTCACTAGCTCCTCTCATTCTGAAGTTATTTATAAAAAAAAAACACATTTAGCTTAAATTTTTTAACAAACGTGGCTTACAAATGCATAAGAAAAAGCTGCAGTTCTCTGGTAATTTTAGGACTAATATCAGGGAGGAAGGAATTGGGTAGGAGGCGACACAACCTGTTTTTCATGATGACTGGGCATGGAGGAAGTAAGGGGGGGGGGAAACTGATGGTACTTTGAAATTGTGGGCTGGGCACGTCTGATAGGTGAGTTTTTGTGAAAATGAGTGGCTCTCCTACAGGATTACAAGGAAATTTTAAAAATCAGTTTTAGTTATATACGGTGCTTATTTTTACAATCATTTAAAAAATTTTGCTGTGGATAACGTAATGTGGGGAAAAGTCATAGAAAGGTTTTTTTTTTAATGAATTTAATGCTTTGCCATGCTTCAAAAAAAAAAATTAAAAATCGTCACTTCAAAGGGCTTGTTTCCTTGAAAAATTCCTACACCGGAAAAATTAACCCTACAAAAAAATATTTTGGTTACAAAACTGTGTCGCAGAAAGTTGTGGAACATTATAACACTGGGGGTTTAAGCTCGTGCAAAAAGGAAAAGTGCTAGGCTTCTTTAAAGCCAGATGGTGTGGTTAGCTTTTTTATACTGTCTTTTGACTAGGCATGTGCCGATTATCGGAGGCAATTCCGATATATCGGTACCGCCGATGTACACCTCCGATGTGCCGATATACCGTATTGGATCACATATAAGCCGCACTTTTTTCGATATATACGAAACCTACGATAACTTCGCTAAATATTGGCCGATTTTGACGTTCAAATACACCATTTTAATCCTTTTTTCGCCAGCTTTCCCGTTCTGAAGTTATATATAAAAAAAGCATTTAACATACATTTTTCAACAAACGTGGCTTGCAAATAGATAAGAAAAACTGCTGCTTGCTGTTATTTTGGAACTAATATATCATAAAGTGCTCGTCTGTTGATTAATTAAAATCAACATTTTCACATATTTAGATTTTTACATCTTTATAATTGTGCAGAAAATGTTTGGCTACATGTACATTTCTTGTGGGGTAAGGTCTGTGGAAAATAGCCGCAGGGAAAAAAGCTTTGTACTACAAATTGTTTAATTTTCTTTAATATTTTTATGAGGTTACATTAAATACAAGTTTTTTTCTTGCAGTTTATCGGCAGTAGAAACTGCATCACACTTTCATTTTTTGCAAAATAATCATTATTTAGTGTTATATCGGCAGTTATCGGCATTCCGTTTTAACAGTAATCGGTATCGGTACATCGGCAAAAAAGCTACATCGGCACATCCCTACTTTTGACACACGCCCATGCTCTCGAAAGGTAAAGACATGTATTATTGTAGGGCTAGTAGTAACCGCTGTAGCCTATGCTGGTCGAATAGGTTTTGGATGATGTTAAAAGTTATGGTAAGTATATCCTGGGATGCATTTCCACAACGCCACTTCTTTGTTGGAAGCTCAGGTTTCTGCTTGATTGAATTTCATGTTATGGTATACTTGCCCGTGCTGTGGAATGGTGTAAACAGAGACAAATCAGAATGAACATACTGTATATATACTAGCTCCTTGTTGGTGAAATTTATTTTCGTATGCCATTTTAAAGGCTTTTCTGCCAGCTTGCTCACTGTTCTGAAATACGAGACAAAATGCTACTGTGACACTGGTGGTCAACTGGTCATTGTGACTGAGTGCAGTCTGGGCTTAGCCAAGTCTGAAACAGCTGGCTGATCTGGTCCCTGAGAGACTAGGGGATGTACTGTAGCATATTTGGATCATTACATCACCCCCTAATGTAGATTGGTGGTTTCCCCAGTTCGATTCCGTGGGTTTTTCGCTCCCTTTAATTAGAGTTCTTGCTCCTTGTAAAATATTTCGGAGATGCATTAGTTGCCCCTTGGCCAGTACACCTCAAAAAGCATCCGCAAGAGTAAACCTGAGTCGGATTACATTCTGAACTATAGGGTGGTCCATAAAAAACGCAACAGCAAACGCAAACTTTTCTGTTAGCACCCTTCAGAACCGTTTAGGGTCAGATGGTGTCTAATAGAATGGGTAGTTTTGATAGTCCCTTTACAGTTCTGTAGGGTGCTAACAAAAAAGTTCAGAAAAATGTTGCTGTTGCATTTTTTATGGATCACCCGCTATCTTGTTTTTAAGGTTACCTTTAACTTATATGACAAGGGTATCTTTAATGTGGTGCCTCTCCCCCCCCTCCTCCCCTCCCTCCTGATTCCCTGAGGATCAATACTGATAAAAGTAGTTTACTTGGTCAACTGGAGTATTGTTGCCAAGGACATAGCATGCGGTTGCCAAAGTGCTTGGGCCATTAAGTCTTCCTGATAGTTAGTGAAAGCTGATAACATTAATAAATGTGGAGCAGGGTCAAACCCTGTTACTATAAATAAAGCGCCACATGCTGGTCTAAAGGTGGCAATCTCCCTTGCTGGCTATTAAAAGAAATTGAACAAAACAATTGAATTTTTCAGGTTACCTTTGTTACTCGCTTTGTAGATGTACCTTGATAAACCTAATTGTAAAAATTTATGGTGGAATGTGTTGAAATCTGTAACAGCCGCCAGTTTGCAGTCTTCAAAATAGTCTTTCTTAAAAAAAAAAAAAGGAAACGAGAAGTTAAGAACTAGGATGGATGCTGTTGCCAACATATGCAGATTTTAGACCCAGTTTTTAGTTTTTTTACTGGCTTATTAACTGTAAGCCCAATTTTAGTAAGACTGATACAATGTCTCCACAGAAGCCACATGCTAGCAGCATGAACATTGAAGATTGCCCCCTATTTTATCTCCAACCATTCAAGACATTTTACCAAGCAATCTGATAGCTTAATTATCTCGTGCGACTCTGAGAGGAGCAGGGGGGGGGGGGGGGGAAACTGGGACTCGAACCCAGGACTTCCCGTTTACTATTGTCTTCTCTTTCTTTCTCAGACTAGTGTATTGTGTATTCTCACAAGGCCAGTTTTTAATAAGCGCTTTTTGGCTTGCTGCTAGCTTTTAGCTTGAGACCAATGTACAGATGTACCCTAATGGTGAATTTTGCATATAAAACACTAAACACGTGAAATGCACGTTTTCTACTGCCAGGTGTGGAAGTTCATTCTGAAGGCTGTTACAACTATGATGGTCTACATGTATTTTCCCCGCAGTGGTCCGACCAGTAGTTTATATATTTTTCACGCAATTACAGTTGGGTAAAAAAGTATTTTTCCCCGTTAATATTCATGGATCCGAGACTTGGTCTTTAATTGTTGCGCTCTGCGGTATGGTGTCCACCGTTAAAGAGAGATTCGTTCTTGCCTCATAACTGCCTTCTGTAGCGCTTTGGTATTGCCTCGTGAACTTACAGAAGAAAGAAAAATTTGACATCACCCAGCGAGGGCGAGCATTGACGTGGGAACGGTGGGGGTCACACAATATCAGCTGCACGGAAGCTGCTCTCATCTTAATGGCACGTCATGGTTGATGTTTGACTGTCAACTTAAATTGCGTGGGGATATTGTAGATACGAGTCCCCGGTATTCAACACGATTTCTCCCAGTTGCCACATTTTGGAATGGATTTCTAACAAAGGAATGACTAACTGTCTAACTAATGACTAACTGTGGTCATCGTGGCTGAGTTGTGAGAGAGCTCAGCCTGGTTGCTGGAGGTTTGCGGATCTGGTCGAACCCCTGGAAAGGGGACCTTGGCAAAGTCCCCGCCAGGACTGCCGGCCAGGGTAGCGTGAGAGGCTACCATGCTCCTTCAGCGGCTATGGGATGTATTCTGGCTAATTCTAGACAATTTTTCGGCCCCGACGATGATCGGAGGTTTCCTGGGTCGAATCCCCGGGCTGGCACCTCCCTTTACCGGATTTCTTCTTCTCTAAAAAAAATCTGGTAATGTTCAAAATTGAGCCGGTTCAGCCATACAAGCATTAATTGCTTCGACTGACGTAAGGCTCGTCAAATTTAAATAAAATTAAAAAAAAAAAAAAAAAACTGTATGCAGGGTGCAGACGAGACCTGCAGAACCTGGAAATCTATGCCCCAGGGGGGGGGGGGTTGAAAATAGAGCCTAAATTTCAGGGAAAACAAGAAATTTTTAAAAAATGGGGGAAATTAAAAAAATGCCATTGTGTCTGTAAGTTCCATTGCATTAGCAGATCAGAAACGAATTCCTGGGCCAGTAGCAAATATTTTAATTTGTGCTGTAATATGTTCAAGTATTTTAGACATAACTTCAACAAACTAAATCTTAGGCTAGTCACCAATATTTGTGATAAAAATGCGTTTAGTCCCGTCTGTACTAGTCTCTAAGCAGCTATTTTCTGGAATGTTATATTATTTTTGACTTTTTTGTACAAATATTAATAAAAACATTGAGCTATACTCCCGTTTCCCTAACTAAACATCTTGTAAACACCTGGAAACGTCAGGGAAATTCAGAATTAAAAAATTGTCTGAACCCTGGTAGGAAAAAAAGCTTTGTGAATACACTTCATGAAAAGTATCTAGAAATATTGGTGCTTATTTCATTTGGAAGGTATCTAAAATCATTAAATACATATGATGTGCATGTACCTGTACTCTTCTAGAAGCAAGGCACCTACAAAGATGTGAGTAGGACCAAGGTAGTTAAATTGCACTACTGTTATGCCTATTTTCGTCACTGTAACTTGATTTTGTGATCCTCAAATGCACGAACCATGCTGCAAAATTAATGTCATTTGTTTTTACCCTCATGATGCCATACGGTAGTTTGTTCATACAAAGTTTATTGTGCCTGAACCAACTGTGGCCTTCCAAAGTAAACATTGCCTGATAAAACTACGATGTCATGTTTTGCATCAGTACAAAATAACAGAAACACAATGTCATTAAAATCAGTAGGCAATCAAAATTCACTTCGTTTTCGGGTCAGCCATTGTTGACACGTGTTATATGAACTTTAAGATTGCAGTTCAAAATACGAATGTAGAAATAAACTTACTTGCCAAAAAAAAAACTTATAAAGGATGACATTTTTGCACCGTTCTACACATAAAACTTAAAATTGGTTTTGAACTAAGGGGCTGATGCACAGGAAAAGGCAGACCTGTAGGGTTTAAAAGGTGGTCAAACATTTCGTTTTGAAACTCGGAAGTGCGTGGATTACGCGAGCAAAGGGAGCAATTTCTAAATAAACTAAACTTTTTCAGTGAGTTTCTCACTTCTGTCGCAGTCTTTAATTTTCTTTCACCTTCGTAGTGGTTACTTCTGGAGAAGTAGACGAACAAACGTACAACAAACAAATAGCGGGCGGTATCGGGATTTCACGGTTCGGTACGGTATCGGATTTTCCATTTTTCATACCTCGGTTTTCGGGTACGGTATTGTTTTTTTTTTTACAATACAAAATGTTAAACTTATTTTTTCAATTTTTTATTTTAACGTACTTCAACGAATGTGATGGACGAGCTGTGAGCAATAATTGCAATTAGTTTGCATCGAAATAATTAGTAGATGTTGTGATGCTCTTGGAATCAAAGAAATTAGTACAAGAAGCATGGATCGACGCCAGTGGAATGAGCGAAGCGAACAATAAGGCTAATGACCTGTTAAAACTTAGCACAATAGTTTGGTTAATTTCGTCTATTTCATTTATTGCTGTATATTGTAGACATTGAGTTTTATTGACACCCCGACAGACAGCTTACAATAGCTTTTGTGCAAACTTACGGTTACGTGTATGCAAATGTGCTTAACATGTAAAGCGCAGTGGAAGGTGGAAGGCATTAAATTTATTTGAACTATGCAACGTATGGTGCCAGCGTAAGCAAAACCAGTGCCGAAGGTTGGAAACCAGGCACTGCGTTTGATGTGTGTGTGTGATACTGCCATGGCTTAGTTTTCTTGATTTGCAGTCTGTGTCAACCTTTGACTAATGTCACAACTCCTTGAGGGTGCGCTCGCTCAGTCAGTCATTTTAAACAACACTTCTTAGTAATATACAATATTGGTGAGTAGTTGACAAAAAACTTCTCAGTGCTGTAATAAAAATGGGCAATGAACTGCATCGGTCAAGGTCATTGGCCCCAGCAGAAAGATGTACCGAGGGTGCTACAAGTCTGGGATTATACTAATAGATGATAAACACAACACTGGGTGTGTGTAGCTGCAGCATGAGTTAACAATGGACAACACCATATGCAGATATCCAGTTTTAAGCTAGGCGACGCCGACAGAGTAGGCTATATTTATTAAAAAGCTATTAAAAAGTGTTGGCTATGTTCAAGATTACTGTTGTGATATATGAAGTTTAGAAAACCATTTGTTTTATTATTTTCTAGTTGGCAGACAGAGGATCTGACCTCAAAGGTCTGATGTATCATCATGAAGTCCATACTAAAGCTGTGGATAAAGTGGCTAAAACGTTAAGGTAAGAGGATTGTGTCCTATCGTTACATTGTTAGTCTGTCTCCCTTAACTCTCCTATTATTTTTTATAGCAAGTTTTATCTAGTGATTTTTCAACCCTAAGATCTGGAGTGCAGTCGCCAATTAAACTTAACACCAAGCATTGAGTTGAAAGTAAATAGCCTAACCCGACTCTAGGCAGTGCACCTACTTGCTAGCGTTGGGTCATGCTCGGCTCCCTGGGCATAGATACAGTCAACAGGGAATGGCAAGATCTTGCTTGGTCTGCAAAGAAATGTCCGCGGAGATACTTTACAGGCCTTGCTGGCTGGGCTATGCTCTGCTTTGTGTGTCTGCTGAGCAGAAATAACATTACCCAGCCCAGTCCTGCGTTTCGTGGGGATGTTGTGCGTTTGTTTGCTCCTGGCCATAATGCTAACTAACTCTTTATATAGATAACTGCATGCGGGCAGTTTACAACAACCTCGGTCATCATAACTGGTTGGTGCTTGGAAAGTAACCCTTGTAAAGTCGCTACCCATCGGTCTTGGCTAGGATGATGTCTGAGACTTACTAAACTCCTTCAGTGTAGGAATGACAATATTCTTAAACTAAAAATATTGGCTGTAATACGCCGTATGCTTCTATGTAGGGATGTGCGATACTCGAAATATTCGAGCTGAGCCGAGTAAGAAATTTTTACTCGAATTCAGCTCGCTGCTCGCGGCCATACTGGAAAAACTCAAATACGGCTAAAACGCAATAACTTCATCAATTTTTGTCCGATTTTGACTTTCCAATATACCAAATCGATCGTCTCGACGAGAGCTTTCTAGTGGTGCAGATTAAAAGTCAATAACTGAAACCATTTTCAAGTTACATCCTTAAACACCATGACCCACACAATCAGCTAAGCACAATCTTTGTTCTTATTACCTTAACAAATTAAAGAGAAACTTGCAAACAAAATATTTCTATCAAATACTCAAACTCTACTCGATACTCCTTCTGCATACTTGTCTCGCCTTGACTCAATTTTTCTGCTCGCACATCCCTACTTCTATGAAATCAACCAAGCTCCTTTTCAGATTTAATTTGCTGGAAAGGAGTGCTAAAGTGTTAAGTGCTAAAGCGCACAAATTATACATTTCATAAAAGCTCGAGTGGTATTCGGTATGGGAAGTTTTCTTTTTCTTTCCGCACAACGATTCTCCGAAGTAATTTCGATTTCGTTTTACGCTTTTGATTTTAAGATTTATTGTTAACGTATTGGCATGGTCTTTTCGGTGTGGTCTCTTCAATGTAAACAGAACATGGTGCTCATTTTGCAGAAAGAAAACAAAAAATTCGCAGTAAAATAGTATTTATCCCATTTATGCTAAATTTTTCCTGTTGCATTTTTTCCGAAAACACATTCTCGTGCCTGTTCATTGGCAATGGAATCGGTTAAGGACATTATTTATCTCGTGCATAATTGTTGGTTTTCTGTTTCGAATGCCAGTCCCCCCCCCCCCGCCATTTTGTAGACTTTTTCTAAAACTATTGAGGTTGAAAATAGAGAGCTGGGTTATTATGCAACCAATAGTTTGCTTTAGATGACTTACAGCTTATGCTATTTAGGGGAAAAAAATAAGTTTATTGTACTGGTATTGGTAAGCCTGCTTTTGTAAAATTCCTGAAGGAAAACTTTGCTCAGCGTTCTCACATTGTCACTTATTTTACAGATGTGCACGCATTTCTGAAATTCCTGAAAGAAAATTTTCCCCACACAGTGTTCTTACATTGTCGCTTATTGGACAGTCTTGTCCATGTTTCTAGAATTTCTGAAAGAACATTTTGCTAACAAATGTTCTTAAATTGTCATATCCGCTTAAAACAATCTGTAACTATTCAGGTTTTTTAATTGGTTTTAAGTTTTCTGAAATCGTGCACTTAAAAATTTAAAACTTACTGCAAATCCAAGAGGCACAGTTCAAAACACGGCACCAAAATTATTCAAGCTTCCACTAAAAAACATACAAATTTTCGGTAACACTTTTACTGGTGCATCCTCAGGTGATAGTCCAAGATGCTTGCACCATCTTGTCCACATCCCACACAGTCCTTTACTGCAATGAACTTCTTGCTGTACTGTAGATAGTGGTCGACCGAAACCAAGTTTTTCACTTTCGGTCGAAACTGAAACCACTACCGAAACCGGAGATTTGGTTTCGGCCGAAACCGTAATAGCTACCGAAACTGGCAATTCAGTTTCGGCCAAAACCGAAACCACTACCGAAACCGGAACCAAAACCTAATATTAATAATATAACTTTTAATAATTAGACAAAAAGTAAGGATAAAATCATTAAATCATGAGTGTATGGTTTTTCACAGACGTAGACTAGACTGGGAGGCAGAGACCGGTTTACCTCTTTTCTGCCGCTAGGCTGAGCAAATCCACGCGCGCCCTTCACCCCCCGCATCTAAAAAAATATCAATCTTACATAAACAATTCATGACTTTCATTTGCATTTTATTTCTGCTTGCTAGTTATTTTTAATTTTAAAACGATTAACTCGTGTCAGTAAGGGAGATCCAGAGCACCAGAAAAGAGTTTGATTGAAATGAGTATAAGCCTTGCTTGAAAACGTAAATAAAGGCAATTAAAGCATAAATTCCCTGCAGTGCAACGATGCCATTATAAATATGATTAAATATGGATTGAAAAAAATGTATTTATTATTGATGGGCATGGCAGAATAAAGCAGGATCTGGATGTCGGTGCCCCTGGGCCTAGTTAGACTACGCGGAAATTGGCTACTGCCAGGAGGGGAATTGGTTTCGGTTTTACCGAAACTGCAGCATAGGATTCAACCGAAACTGAAACCATAACCGAAACTAGTTATTCGGTTTTGGCCGAAAGTGAAATATAACTTTGTTGGCCGAAACCAAAACCGAAACTTTGACGAAACCGAAATTCGGTCGACCTCTAACTGTAGACATCGAATTCCCCACCCGATCGCAGCAATAAAGTTTTGTAGTAGTGGAGTGCTGGAATGCGGACAATAAAGTGCAAGTCTCTTATACTGTCACCTGTCAAAAAATGGCAAGTTTTAGTGGAAGCTTGAACAATTTAGGTGGCGGGTTTTGAACGATGGATCTTGGATTTGCAGTAAGTTTTCGGTTTTCCACATGCACTTGATTGCAATGTCCTATTAAAATGCAAACATGGAAATCTTGTTAGTTTGGGCAAATAGGGAAGGGAAACTGCCTCCCCGCGTGGTGAATTAGCTGAGAATTTCCTGGAAACGGAGGTGCTTCCCTCAGCGTCCTGTGAACCTTATCGTAAAATGTAGACGTTCTGATAATGATTATGACTTATTGTTGTGCCGATTAGATTGGAAGTGCTCCGTTGGGGATGAAATTATGTAAGAATGAAATGGCACTCATAATTGACCCATTCTTGCGTTGCATAAGAAATACCATGTATCCATGTACCTATCTGTAAGCATTAGGCTGAGTGAACTGAATTAAACTGTGTCCTGTTCGAAATGGCTAAGGAAAAGAAAGGATTTTGGATTCACACTTGTAAATGAAACACCTTAAGATGGGTAGTTTTTTTGTCTGTAATTTTATGTGCCAAATTTTTTCATATTAAAATTTATCACCGTTGTGCTAAATTCAAACACCACTAGCAGTGTGAGCACTACCGTACTACGAACGTGGTGGTGTGAGTGTAGATTTTTTCATCATAATGCTAAATTCCTCTGTTGGGGTATTTTTCCGACCTTTTTTTCGAAAATGCAGTCTCATCTAACGTTTTGCTGCTCTAGAACACATGTACATTGTCAGCCTCCTTTCACCCTCCAATAAGAAGCTAGTTTGCTTAAGAATTTCATATTAAATTTTTTTGTTTGTTTGCAGGGACCACGGTATTGAGACGCGTGTGATGCAGCGGTTTGATTACAGCAGGTCATCTGTGGAATGGGCTGATGTTGTCATGACGACTGGAGGTGACGGCACATTCCTGTTGGCTGCGAGTCGTATTGAAGATTCGTCCAAGCTCATCATAGGAGTCAATAGCGACCCTTCGAGGTTGGTAGCTTGCGCAGCTGTTGGCTGAATTCCATTAACTGAAATAAAAAAGTGCTAAGATCAATAAGCGGCATTGTGGTAAAAAGGATGAAAAAACGGTGGCTACACAAAATTGTAAGTAATTGGTGAACTTAAACAAAAATTGGTATGGCCATGAAAAGAACATTCGTGTTTCTGTTGGCATTATTTCCAAAAGTGACCTGGGGAGTACATTATTTTTATTTCTCAATTCTAACCAGGTTTTTACAGATCTTTAATTACCTGGAAAAAAACTACAGGCATGGGAAATTGCTGGAAAAGGTCTCTATTCCTACTTTCAAAGAATGTAAAACATATCTTGTTTTCGTTTGTTTTTGTCTCGTAATAAAAATGTGAAATTAAATTTCCGAACTTTCACAATTTATCAGCACTTTGCTGTAAACTGCGATATAAATATTTTTTTGCATGTAAATCACAATGTTTACAGAAAAAGATGAACTGAGGTTAAAGTATTGTATCTTCATTGATTTTATACGTCCATGGAGAGTGTTAGTCGTGCTTTATTGTCATGTATTAGGCTTTGCCTCACATCCCATCCCTATCGCGTGTTAAACCACAGCGCCCGTATCCATAAACCAGATGTTACTGGGCAGTTTTATAAGTTCTGAATTACGTAAAGCCATACTTTTTTATGGCGATAACTTTGCAAAACTGATTTATTCCAGGGCCGTTTTGTTGGTTTCGTATTAACCTTAAGTCTTTTTTTTTATAGTAGGTTTCTTTGTTTTCTGTGTTAAGTTAGTTTATTTGCTGCTCGTTAAATCTCATTTACTAATTAACTCAGTCATTTATTTTCTTCATAAATATGGGTGGTGATGGTGAACGTTTTATTGTCTGATATGCTTTGGCTTCACACGGCCATAAGGCAGTACAGAAGTTGTAGCAATACTAAGTTTACCGCTACTGGGGGTGCTAATTTGTTAACATTACCATATTTTGAGAAAGATGTTGAACCAGTTAATAATTGATTTGCAAGGTGTTTTAGTTCCTGCATTTTTTTTTTCTGTAGGTCGGAAGGTTATTTGTGCTTGCCGAGCAAATATTCCCTTGATTTCCCCAAAGCCATGGACAAATTAATCCAAGGACAATTCAAGTAAGTTTTAAGTCTAACCTGCGATAAAATGACATTCTTTATAAATCGAACTAGACTTTACCATCAGTATGACAATTTAGTTTGTGTCCACTAAAACATTCATAGTTTGCTTAAATTTTCGAGGAAATGTCCGTTCTTCTTCTTCAGAAGCTCAACTTAAACCGCTTGTTAAAGATGGTCTAACCAACGTGATGTTGTCAGTCGGTTAACCAAATTCAAATTCTCTCTCGCGTGTCACAATACCGATCTCTATGGGACGATCTGCATGTTCTGTCTTGAGTTACTCTGGGGGCTGTTTCACTTAGATTCTAGTTTGGCGGTCAGGACTGTATGTACGAGACTGCCAGCTTGGTTGTAAGACTACCCAGTGAGGTTCACGAGGGGGAACTCGGTGATGACAACTCTCAAGTGTGTGTTCGGCAGCAGTCATCATTTAGCTGGTATACCTTAGAAAACACTCTTTATTTCGTAGTTTTTACGCGTTACTTAGCCAATACATCTCGCCGGATGCATTGTTTTCAAATTTCTGCACTTATTGCATTGTGTAATTTTCTTGAACCCAATATTATTACAGAGAGAACTACTTACTGTGTAGCCCTTGTAAGTATGAGCACAATGCTACAAACCGTGTGTTTAACTAGAATGGTTCCTGAGATAAAGAAAGAACGAAAGTCAGTCTCTGCTGCTAGTTACAGTTTTGGCGAGTATGGTGAAAATTCAAGTCGCCAACTGTTTTCATTCGCTAAATGGCAAGTGGCGACAAACATTTGAGAGGATTGGATGACCGCGCAGCTACGAACATTAGTGAAATTTTTAAGTAATGCTGCAGTGTGAAAAGTACTACTAATTGAACTAGAAAATGTAAACTGTATGGAATGTCCTCCACTGCAAGACATTAATTTATACCGTAAATCACCTTTTTAATGCCCTGGGCGTTTAACAGGAATTGGGGGAGTGCACTGCTAACTTTTCAAGATGTGAACTCTCTTTTTTTTAATTCACGAGCGCTGTAACACAATGATACCGTAGTATGGGAACAAAATTACCTAAAATTATTTTTTTCCAATAAATTTCTTGAGCCTATGTCATCTGAAGCAAACTATTGCTCTTATAGCCGAACAGGTTCAATTCTTTCCCTTTATAGCCGCTGAAGCAGGCTGGTAGTCTCTCACAGTAACCTGACCTTCTCTGGATGGCAGGGTGGAATAGGCCCAGAAGCCATTGAAGGAGGCTGGTAGTCTATCTTACTAACTTGACCATTACTGAATGGCGGGGTGGAATATAGCAGAATAGATTCCATTGCTACTGAAGGAGGCAGTACTATCACACTAACCTGACGATCACTGATTGGTAGGGTGTAATAGACCAGAATAGATCCCATAACCAACCACTGAAGGAGGCTAGTAGTCTCTCACACTAACATGGCCATCATTGAATGGCAAGGTGAAGTATGCGAGAATAGATCCCATAGCCACTGAAGGATGCTTAGTCTCACACTAACCTACATGGCTATCACTGAATGGCAGGGAGGGGCTTGCAATAATAATCGTAGGGACCTTTTAATATGCCACACAAACTTTGTTCTTTGCTTGAATTCTAGGTGCCAGATACTATTTCGTGCAAGTGAGATTCTGTGCTCTTATCGTAGATCGCTTACTAAACTGCCCTTGGGCGTATCAGTTAATTTGGCGAAAATTGGGGAATGGCGTTGCAGAAAACTACTCATTTTCTAACCTTGATTCTGTCCATTGCGGAAAACTATGCGATTTTGCCATCATTCATGTACATGGTCTGGATTCGGTCGAGTATAACGCACTGCCTTCATTCTCAATTATTCATAATTTAGTTATATTACATCATCACTCTTGCAAAATACAACGTAAAAAACAGTAACCAACGTTACCGATCCGGTTTTAGCCAGTTTTGCCGACACCGATACAAAAAATTGTTTCCCCTATTTTTCATCAACGGTGCAATTTTCTGCAAAAGTCCAATAATTATTAAAATAACAATTTTTTAAATAGTAACCCACAGTTAAAACCTAGCTAGGAAGATACTCAGTGATTTCATGAGCAAAACGCCGCGAACCGCGTGTCTTAATCTCAAACGGTTCCAGAGTTACCGATCTTTTTGCAAAAGTTGCAGATACCGATACCGCAAATATCGGTATCGGTGAAGCCTTAGTTATAACTAATTTCTAACCACACAACCTTTCGTAGCTGAAGAATTGGAGGTGATTGCACGCTGAAATGGCAGCAAAAGCGTTCACCTTCTGTCCAGGAGAGCGTGGTCAACGCTTCTGATGCAAACTCCGGCCAAGAGCGAACTTCTCTAAAATGGTGGTGCCATTCTGAGTGAATCTCCTTGGATAAAAAGTTTTCTATGTTAAATGTACGAAACTTTTATTAATTCCTAGCAGAATACTGGCCATTTAAGAGTAGGTCGTCAGATTGGCTTTCATGATTTTAAGCTTTTTTTTTTTCGGGGTGGGGGGGGGGGGGGGATGCATGAGCTGCAGCAGGGCATTGCGGCATTTTATATTTAGGTTGTTCGGCTTTTTTAGTTTCAGGTAAGTTTTTAGCCATTTTAGGTAAATATCGCAATAATCAATAATATAAAATTCGCGACGACGAATACCTGAAATTTTTTTTTATCATTACAGTATGTTCTAACCATGAATTATGGTGTAACTTGACCTGCGCTTAACTTTTCACAGAAGATTTAAACCAAAATATGCAGGGATTTTAATCATAAAATTAGAATGATGTATTTTCTATGTTTAGGTGGAATTATCGTAAACGGGTTCGCATTACCCTGACAGGAGAGCATGCGTACGACAATCCTGTCGAATTGCATGACGAGCAGCTCAAATATCCCGAATATCGGTTCATGGAATGTCTTCAAGAACAACATTGGTCAGCTATGACACCATCAGGTTCCCTCAACAGCAGTGGCAAGAATAATGTGCGTGTCCTTCCTGTTCTTGCTTTAAACGAAGTCTTCATCGGCGAATCACTGTCATCACGGTGAGTGGTTTTACTCGTTTCCTACAAATTTCTTGCTTCAAGCGAAATACAGGTTTTTTCATTCAAGGTAATTTTTTATTTGATTGTGTATTCTTGTCTGATTCTTTTATTTAAAACTAAGGCTGTGCCAGTGCCACTTTCCCCGATACCGGTGCCGATTAACCCGATTCCGCTACCAGTACCGGTACTTTTGGTCATGTGCAGATACTGTGCAAATGCTGATACCGTGCTGGTCCAATGCCGATGTCAAACGATAACTTAATAGTGAACACAGTGTCGATACGTTAATATGGTGTAACATACATATTAAACACTTAAACAAAGGAATTGCTTGCTAAACACTTTATTGCACAAAGAGATCATGTTAACATTCTTGTGTAAGTAAACATTTTCTACTTATAGGCCTAATCCTTTACTGTTTTAGTTGCAGGCTGAATTTTAGTAGCGTTATGGGAACAATGTCGTATTATTAATGTACGAAAATGTCGATTCTGGAAAAAACAAGCAGATTCTGGTACTTTTTCCGGTACTTGTTTACCCGGTGCCGGTCCGATACCAGTGGTACCTGCAGCCAGTCCCGGTACCAGTATTGGTATCTGCACAGCCTTATTTAAAACTCTTAAAAGCAGTATAAGCACTTGACGTTTTCACTGAAATCACTATAAGCTGGCTAGAGTTGTCCTTCTTTACTGAAGTTATGGGTGTAAAACGTTTGATCCCGCATGTGCTCCTGGCTGTGTGTACTAAATGTATGGGTTGTAGGCTTGGAGAAAGAAATTTTCCATAACTTTCACCATGAATCCTCTGAAAAGATAAATTTGAATTGGCCTAGTTAATGCTGCTTCTAGTATCGTTGCAAATACTCGTTCAGTTTTGTCTGTATTTATGAGACAGTTTTAAGAGGTTTTCCAATTTTTAACCTGAAGTAGCCTTTTGCATTTTTGTCAGTTTCACGGCATTACCCCGAGTCATTGTACAAATGTACAAACTGCTGAGGGGAAAAAATTACACTTGATCAAACTCCAAGAGGCCGTGTTTTTTAAATTGTCAAAAATATTTTTCTTGTGGCAGCCGTATGTCATCTGAAGCACACTGATGCTTGTATAGATAAGGTGGATTAATTTTTAAACCTTACTAGTCGAATCAACACTTGCAGAATTCTCTGTTTTGACTGAGAGTTGTTTAGTATTGCTTGTTAACATTAACGTTTGGTATTTTTTCCTCTGTCCCATATAAAAATGCCAGGAAGGTAGATATTTACTTAATTAACTTGCTGGAAAATTGTGCTCTCGTGCGTAAACATCATAGCTTTTTATCATTAGTGTTTTATTTCAATTTTTGTTTATTTCAAAGTTGGGAAAGTATCTTTAAAAGAATACTACGTACATTTCATGAGAATTGGTACTTGAGTTGAAATCCATTTAGCTGAAGTGTCACGAACCCTCTCTGTTATTGGCCTCGTGACACTTCATGTTGGGACTTGTTTGTTTTTTTGTTGAATAATTTGAGATTAGGGATGTACGAGTAGAAATATTTTAATTCGAGTCGAGCCGAGCCGAGTTTGCAATAGAAGAATCGAGTATCGAGCCGAGTTCGAGTATTTGATGGAAATATTTGGTTTGCAAGTTTCCCTTTAATTTGTTAAAATAATAGGAACAAAGATGGTGCTTAGTTGCTGGTGTTTCCCAGTTTTAAGGATATAACTTGAAAATGGTTTCAGTTATTGACTTTTAATCTGCACCACTGGAAAACTCTCGTCGAGACGATCGATTTGGTATAATGGAATGTCAAACTCAGTCAAAAATTGACGAAGTTATCGCATTTTCGCCGGATTCGAGTTTTTCGAGTATGGACACAAGCAGCGAGCCGAGTTTGAGTACAAGTTTCATACTCGGCTCGAATTTTTCGAGTATCGCACATCCCTATTTGAGACGATTTTGGCTATTGACTTAATGTTAGCAAGACTTAACCGGCATTGGGGGACACCTATAAATTCTTGATACTGGGGGTAGGATCATCTCTACAATTTCCAACCTCCTAACAATTGGCTGTGCCCAAAATCCAAAGAATTTTTACTTCCTATGGTAGTTGCAACAATTTATTCCATTTTCAGGAATCGTATTAACGGAGTTCATCGCACAAACCAAATAAAGCAAATATCTCACTATGAAACTTGCAAAATTTCAGTAGCTATTTGCAGTCACCTTCATCACGCAAGAAACCGTGAGTCCTACAAGCTCCAACGAACGTCACTGAGATGTCGTGCACATTTAAAAATCTGTGTCAGAAGTTCATTGGAGCCTGTAGGATGCAGGGTTTCATGCCTGATGAAGGTGGCTGCAAGTTGTCACTGAAAATTTGCAAGTTTTATAGTGAGGCACTTGTTTTACTTAATTTTCGTGATGAACTCTGTTAATATGATTCCTGAAACGCAAAGTATTAATGCAAAGTCCGGGTTTACGGTGTTTACTATTATTAAGGGTGATTTATTCCATTTATTTTAGGGTGTCTTATTATGAAATTTCCATGGACGGCTCGAAAGGGGTGAAGCAAAAGAGTTCAGGCGTCACGATTTGCACGGGAACTGGCTCATCATCATGGCATTTCAACATCAACAAACTGACTAATCAATGTGTCGAACATCTGCTTAATATTGGTAAGAATTTCTGTGCAATTCCTTCGCAAATGTTCTTTTCCTTGTGCTGCAATCCAGGTGATCCACATCCATTTACATACTGGCAAGGGTTTGATAAAGGAGATTAAGTATTAATATCAGAAAGAAGAATGTTACTACTGTGAAATATCAGGCATGCCACCGAGTGAAAAACTGAAAATTTGAGCTCTCCATTAAAAGTGTGAAAAAATGTGTCAAATTGACCAAATTGGTAAAATTTTGCGGACTTTTTGAAAAAAAAAATAATTGCCTCGTGCAACGGTTGATTGAATATAAAATTCAGTTTGAGGAGTTCATTTACCTGTGTTGGCCAGTGAGCCAGGTTGTTTGTTTTTTTCGGCACATGGCGGTGTGACTTGTACTGCAGGAATGTCACTGTTCGTTTGTTCGAGGAGATACCCAAAATACGTGCCTGCGCTCCCAAATTTGTCGTGCCACTGAACTCTTGTGAACTGACTATCGAAACTTGCCTAGATGGAATATCTTCTTTCTTGAAATTGTGTGTTTACTTTGCTATGATGCCACCGAATGTGTTTTCGTGAAGAAGCTTATTCAAAAAGAAAATGG
>JAHWFP010015890.1:0-54732 GCA_023313725.1 Lithobius niger | reverse complement strand
AAGAGCCCTCTTGGCATCCCTTAAATATGTAAAAATTATTTGAATGAATATCTGAAGAAAGTAAGTGAATATGTGAGAATTATCATGTAATTTTTTGTTACCTTGGTCTCTTTGTCTTGTTTTTACTCTCACCATGGTAACCACATTGCAAATGCCATTCTAGTACTGTATAGATGGTTTTTCTCAATCACTTGTTACCAAGCTAATAAAAACATGTCGCAAGTACCTGGTGTTTTTCAGCTTGGAATGTTACTTGTGATTATGGAAAAATGATCGATAATAAACTCGGCTCTTTTTCTATTACTACTCGTAATTTCGTTACTGCTGAATGTAACACTTTTTGTTAGGTACCTGTTATATGGCTTGTTACATACTCAACTTTTTTATGCACTGGTAGGGTCGCATGCAGTAGAGTGTCCAGAACGCAGGAAGCCTGATAAAGATAATCAGCGTCTGAACACATAACTAGTGTTTACCTGACTGTCAATAATGAGCAGCAATGTAAATTGGTTGTGAATCAGTATTGAAGTTTTGAGTATTTGCATAAATCTATAGAATTTAAGTAAAAGTTAAGTTTTGCTGCAGTTTATGGAAGAAAATATTTCCTTTTAAGCTCTATGAAACTCGGAAAAATTGTTAAGTGTCAAGGTTTCAGATCGAGTAGAGTCAAACTAAGTCAAACTCAAAATTTCCAGTTTCACACACTCCTGTGCCAATGCTGACACTCCTGTGCAAATGTCTTATGGAGTCTTTTGATTTGCAGCATTTTATTTCAAAGCATCATGGCTTAGTTTGTACCATTTGTGTTACAATTAAGATTTTTTTTCTTGGCCCGAGATTGTCATTACCATTATTTATTGCTTACGCTGTGGTAACTTGATTTAAAAAATAATTGTTAATGTAATTGTTACAGTTTGGAGTTTATTTACTTAACTTTCCAGTATTGTTAATGCATCATATTTTTTTTTTTTTTTTTTAGTTAAGTCAGAAGCCAAGTGCAAAATATCTGTGACGCCGGAGCTCATCCAAAGGATAAATGACAAATTCAACAACTCCTTGTATTTTGATGCTAGTGAACTGAAAATGGCATACACCATCCGCGATCCTGTTGTTAATGGTACGTTATTCAGTAGTGAAAGTTAGTGCTAGCATGATTATGGAGTTACCCCAAAACTGATCAGTTGAGCCATATGATACGTAACTGAAGGAGCTAAAATACCAAAATGAGGTTCATGGGAGATTTCAAGTAAATGTGCTGAAATATGGGAATTTAATGTGGTGAATGTTTTGTAGAAAACTAGAGGAAGGTCATGGCTGGTCTTGGATGCACCGTTTTCAACACTGGTACGGTTTGGTTGTTTGTTTGACCAAATTAAGTTTCCTAAATCCAAATTTTGTGCACACTGGGTGACACACACTTTCACCGAATTAAGTTTAATGCAATTTTTGTGCACACTGGCTGGCAAATGCTGATTTTCGTTCGCTTTGCTCACTCAATCAGCACATCCTGTGACTAGGATTACTTGATGTGCCGTTTTAAACATTGGCACGCTCAAGCGTCGATGCATCGTTTGCACTAACCCCTTCTATGGTTTCTAGCTGCGATTTGCGTCACAGAATTAACAACGTAGGTTAGTTTGATTTAAAACAGTACGCATTTAAATGAAACAAGATTCTTTCATTTTACCATCAACAATCAACGGTTTAGACGAAAGCTTGAAATCCAGAGCCCGTGGTCCCAGAATTAGTAACGCGTGTACGAACATGTGTACCAAGAATGAAAAGCGATTAAAGTGGTTGTTAGATACTTAGTTCTTATTCCCCTTCATATACAATGTTGAGTTCAACGATCTTATTAAGTAGATTGAAGAAAATTTTTGTGGACAAATTTCTCCAGTAAATTGTTCATGCGTGTGGGTGCACCATGATGCGTGTGTTTCTGTAAAATTTGGTTTTCAATATTGATTGGTGGAAAAAAAAATTAGTAAAGTAAATGAAAATTGCAAGCACTGGCATTTAGAACCTCTAGCTTAACGCTGTTTATTTTACATTGAAGACGTTTTCTACCTTTTAATGATTTTTTTTTTTCTTTCAACCATTTTAGGAACTGTCTACACAAGCAAGCCAAGGGGATTTGCAAACAGGTACGTCTAAATTAAAATGCTTTTATTTTTAAGGCTTGGCCGATACAAACTTTCGCTAGGGGTGTGTGACTTTAACTCGTATGTGGAAAATCTTCCGTAACCTGGTAACGTGGTTACCGGGACGGTCAAGGGAGAAAATTGGACATTAAAATTGTAACTACTGTATGAAG
The DNA here is from genome assembly GCA_023313725.1 of Lithobius niger. Classification (NCBI taxonomy): domain Eukaryota; kingdom Metazoa; phylum Arthropoda; class Chilopoda; order Lithobiomorpha; family Lithobiidae; genus Lithobius; species Lithobius niger. The sequence continues at coordinate 52,418 of JAHWFP010015890.1, read as the reverse complement.
CTGGGACGCTTTGGGCAGTTTACCGGGACGCTTCAGTTGGTTACCGGGACGCCATGGAACATTTTCCATACACGCTTTAACTTTTCAAGTCGAGTTTACGGGTACAGCATCGAGTTCTATGCAAGCCGAGTTAGTTTCATCGAAGATGGTGTAGGCTTCCTGTATCATGCCAAACTAATGATTGTGTACAACATGACACGACATTCCAAATTTGTTCAAGCATTAATCCTGTAGAATTTAAGTAAAAATAAGTTTTACAGCAATATTGAAGAAAATAATTATTCCTAAACTCGACGAAATTTTTAACTCGAAAAATTAGATTTGAAGTTTTCAGATTGAGTTGAGTTAAACAACGAAGTCCAATTCGAATTTTTCGATTTTCGTACATTAACTTTCATTGATCCGATCACTTAAAATAAAGATACTATCACGAACAACTTCGTTGAAGTTTGTACTGTGGAACATGATGAAATACCGAAAATTTCAGTTCACAAAGTAAACACAAACTGGATGCCTACTACTATGTCCAGCGAATTTTAAACAACTAACTGTTGTCTTCATCACGCTTTTAAAGGTTGATTTGGTCTCTGATCACATCTTGCTTCTACGATGTGATCAGGGACTAAATCAATGTTTAAATGCCTGATGACGACAACAGTTAGTTGTTGAAAATTTGTTGGACATAGTAAGTGTCTAGTTTGTGGAAATGTGTGTGTTTACTTTGTGAATTGACATTTTCGAAAGATACTCTCACCCTTAGAGATCTCTGACAGACTGTTTCGCCAGACAGACTGTTTGGGATCTCCGACAGACTATATGGGATCGTCAGTAGAGAATACTCTGTGAATGAGAGCAGAGGTACTTTGCTGGTGGTAAATTCACATGCTCAAAACCGAGCTGGCGTCAGCAAGATAAGCCAAAGCTACTGCTAGTATTGGGCTCCATTTTACTTAACATTTGACACTGATGCTGGCACTTCAGTAGATATTTTAATTAAGGCTGTGCAGATACCAGTACTGGTACCGGGACCGACTGCAGGTACCAGTGGTAAACAAGTACCGGAAAAAGTATCGGAATCAGCTTGTTTTTCCAGAATTGGCATTTTCGTAGTTTAATAATACGGCATATTGTTTCCAACGCTACTAAAAATTAGCCTGCAACTAAGTTAGTAAAGGATTAGGCCTACAAGTATAAAATGTTTACTTACACAAAAATGTTTACATGATCTCGTTGAGCGTTAAGTGTTTAGCGAACAATTCCTTTGTAAAAGTGTTACGTATGTTACACCGGTAAATTTTTAACTTATCAACACTTTGTTGACTATGAGTTTATCGTTTGACATTGGCTTTGGCACCAGCATGGTATCGGCACAGTATCTGCACATGACCAAAAGTACCGGTACTGGCATCGGAATCGGGTAAACGGGCATCGGTATCGAATCGGTATTAGGGAAAGTGGCACCGGCACAGTCTTAATGTTAATAGACTTGGAGGACAGTATTTTTTTTCATGTTAAGAAATTGGTCGCCTCATGTTGAACAAAAAAATTAAAAAACAATGTCAAATTCACTATGCCAGACTGTGAGCAAGCTTGTTGCAGTAACGTGTGATTTTTCGAATAAGTTTTTAGTAATTTCTAAATAAGTTACGAATGACTGAAGCTATCGCTGTGAAATTGGCAAAGACAATGATTTTCCATGGCCGTCAATCGCAACATTATACGGAAACAAATTGTCGTTTATCCCGACAAATTATGAAGCTTATTCTGTGGAGAACTTGGTGATGAGTAAGGTTGTGCAGATACCAATACTGGTACCGGGACCGGCTGCAGGTACCACTGGTACCAGTATCGGGTTAACAAGTACCGTAAAGAAGTACCGGAATCGGAATTTTCGTACATTAATAATATGGCATATTGTTCCCAATGCTACTAAAAATTAGCCTGCAACTAAGTCTAAAACATTTACATGATGTCGGTGAGCAATAAAATGTTTAGTGAACAATTCCTGTTACACCATTAAATTATTAACATATCAACACTTTCTGTATTGTTTATTAAGTTATCTTTGACATCAGCATGGTATCGGCATCGGCACAAGTAACTCCACATGACCAAAAGTACCGGTACTGGCGTCGGAATCGGGTAAACTAGCACCGGTATCGAGAAAAGAGGCTTAGTGATAAGCCAAGCTTTTTAGTATGCAAATAAAAGTTGCTTGTTCATGACATTATGTGTACTTAATATTTTAGAATTCTCACAAAAGTTTAAATTTAGGCATCCACGAGATACACTGGTCACCCAGTTGCTAAAAAAAAAAAGCTAAAAATTACAATATCTGTTAAAATCTGCGAGAATTTGGGATTTCTGCAACAATTTTGATTATATGTGATTGCTAAGATTTTCAAAACGTTCTCACATAAAGTAGGGTTTTAAAGCTACGGAATTTAAAGCTAAAACAGGAATAACGGTAACTGTTAAATCTGTGATTCTCTGAAAAAATGGTTCAAATCGTGTTTTTGAGCGTCATTTGTTAATATTAGTATGGCTCAAAGTAGAATGGTCGAATTCTTTGCCGAAATCGTGTAGCGTATGGAAACATCACAATCGGTCAAATTTTGGCAAAGTTTTTGTAAAAACCGATATTTTACCAAAACTGCTAGCCGAAAGAGGTCCGATAACTGTATCGGCCAGGCCTCATTTATTTGTGATTCGTTGAAATGTGTTCGGTACATCTTTAGCAACAACTTCATTATTCTGTATTCAAGTGTTTTAACTTTTCCCCTCCTCTTTTTAGGATTGAGATTAAATCTCGTTGTTTCAATGCATGCTTGGTGATTGACGGTGGGCTTTCGTTTGTCTTTAACGACGGGTCAACAGCTCTTTTTGAGATGTATCCTGAAGATGCCTTGCGAACTGTCACACTGCTAGATGACTGAAGGGAAGACCAACAGTGAAACGGTATTAACCCAAAATGTGCTTTCTACAAGTACGCTGGATGATGACCGCTAAATACTTGCTCCACGCTGACCTACAAGGCCTTGGTGCATGATAGAGAATAGAGGCCGATGGATCTAGGATTGCTCTAGTTAAGCGATGTAACTCGGGATCTGGTGTGCTGTTTGGCATTTGTAATACTTTAAGAGTACTTAAAATCTTTGTGAAGGGAGCAATTTTAGATTCAGCCAGAAGTTGGGTGTTCGATAAGCAAGTGAACGACAGGAGATTAGTTACCACCGTGTTATGCTTTTATGCCTAATATATTTTCAAATCTCATTTTAAGCATTAACTTTATAAGTGTGTACCAAGAGTTGATTCTCAGTATTTTTAAAACCTATGTTACGATATGTAACAGCTTAGGTTTTTCACACATTTTAGACAAGGTGGTATTTGAACTGCAGTGGAGATGTGTATTGCTTTTTTCCTCTTTTTTTCATAGTAACCTAGTAGCTCATTTTCACATTAACGTACAAAAAATTTCTATCAAACATTATTGTCGGAGAGCTCTTCGTGAAAAAGACTGGTATTTTTTAAGGTCGGATGCTTTCCATACCAGCGGCGCTCTACTTGTCTAAATTGAAAAGAGGGGAAAAGCTCCACACATCTATTAACTGTCTATCGCACATGTTTAAATTCAAAGATGAATCCTTTAAATTGCAAGGTTCATTGCTTTGCCGCAAAAACGTGCAACTAAGTGTAAAATAAATTCAGTGCCATGTTAGTTGCAAATGCACTGAATATGTGCTGTACTAGTATCACTAAACCAAATGTTGGTGTTTTCCCGTTTGTATTTGTTTCATTTTTCATTAATGCTTGGTTTGGTAACAAAACATTCATTGTTGTTTAGTGCTATGTGGTAATGTATATTACAGTAAGGCTGTGCTGAATAAACAAACCGAACCGTACGTGGCCAAACTAAGAGTATTGGTCATAATTGGAAAATAGGAATTGGAAAATCTTTTCACTTCTTATTGATGGATATTGCCGTTTCAGTACATCAATTTAAAAGCTTCTACATTGAACCGTTCAGAGGTTATGAGGGAAAAGATGGAGGGGCTTTCTGAAATGTGTGCGCACACGAACCATCCAAACATGTTAGAAAACTTGTGCTTTTGTAAAATACATTTCAACTTCTTATTTGGTGTATGTTTGTTCACTTCGGAATTTGGCAGTGTTTCAGATTGTTTGTTTCGGCTAAAAATAGTCTTCCTTCAGTGCAGCCTTATCGAATGAGTTGGGGATTGATGGTTGTGTGTAAGTTGTGCTGCGTTTGACTAATAGGAATGATTAAGGGGTGCGAGAGTGTTCTGTGATTAGTACAAATCGACTCGTGTTGTTTGCCGTTAGAATGGTAAAAGCTTCGTATGAATATTGAATGTGGCGAAGGTGGTTTTGCTGAGCAAAATCAATTTAACTACGTTGGTGCTGCAAACTGATGGTGGACAGCCATTTAAATATCCTGTTATTTGCTTGTTTTGCTGTGTAGCAAAGCTGTTTATTTTGCGGCTGTTTAAATTGGCATTTATTGGTAAAAAAAAAAAATGGGAGCCTTTTGGCCATATTCAGATCCAAAACATTTTGCTTTTCAAATGCACTTTATAAAGTTGAATCTTTAACCCTTTAAGGACGGGTGCGCCCGCTGTATAATCATTGTTTACAACTTTTCTACAAGTCATATCGAAAACTTCCTGTCAATTACAGTAAAATTAAAACTGGGATATGAAAGCCAGATCATTAAGGATAAAAATGACACAGGTTTCATTCCCTTACCTCAACCGGGTGAAAAGCTGCGATTTTTTTTTCTACATGTCAGTTATAAGCTCTTAGCGCACATGCAGTCCTTAAAGGGTTAAATAAGCTAATTGGCTTTAAATACCTTTAAGCTTTCTGGGACATCTATTTTGAGAATACAATTCTTTAGGATGGATTGTATTTTCGGTAATTTAATTTTTTATCGATGTAGTTAAAACGAGGCTGCATGATGCTGGTTTATGTTATTACTGTCAAAACAGTTTTGAAGTATTGTTGTTTTCTTTTAGTAATAAACGGTATTTGTATATAATGTGTTCATTAATGTTAAATTGTATGCGACAATGAATTCCATAAACTTTCCATCTCATTACCCGACACGCCTTCTCCAGTTAAAATGTATTGTTGTTTGTAATAAACAGTTTGTTACTGCTGGATTTATTTATTTATTTATAGTGATGGTCCAGTAGGAATAATTCTGAAACAAAACTAAAAAGGGCTGAAAGAACCTGCCAAGTTTCAGCCAATCAAAGTAGTGATATTAGAACAAAATTGGCTACCCCCAAGTTGCTACATTAGTTGCCAAGCTTTTCCTAGGTTCTTGGTTTTGTTTGATATCATGGCATCTTATTGTTGCCGCTGATTTGCATTCAACCACTAACAACAAGCAGCGCACGTCCATTGTATCGACAAGGTTAGTGTTGCTGATTATTTGTGGCAGTCAATTTGAGTTGTTATTCCTTAAGTAATAATTATTGGTTAAAATCGAGCGGCTATCGATTTTTAACCAACGGCTGCGATTATTGGCCTGGCTCGAGTATGCAAATTGCCTGCGGTATTTGCATATGAGAGCCAGGCCAATAATCGCAGCCCACTCATTCTCACCAATAAATGATTTATACCACGGTTAGGACATCAAGCTAACTTGTTTAATTTCTGTGTTTGTGGAAATTGCTCCAAGAAATACGGTAATCAGTGGGATATATGGATATGAATGAAGATCATTCCATTTTAGTTTGTGGAGGGGGAGGTGGGTGTTGACAAACGAGTCCTTTGGTAGGTAGGCAGACTGGGGGTTTGAGGCTTAATAGCGCGTTGACAGCTAGGTCATTAGCACCAACCTCAGATTTGGCTACGCTCAAGTTTGTGGAAGGAGGCAGGTTCGGGAGGTAAACGACGTCGTTTTGCAGCTCGCTCGCGCTATTCGGAGAGAATAAACTTTGATATGTGAGGAAGCAGGGGTAGAAGGACATTGTTCCGACATTCTGGCAAGGTAATTCTTTTTGTGCGTGTGTAGTTTGAGAACTTTCAAGTCGGGGGTAATAGGTGTATCGGTATGAATGAAGGTCATTCCATTTTAGGTTGGGGTGGAGGGGGGGGAGGAGTTTAGACGGAGGGAATGGCAAGTTAATTTATTTTGTACGGTTTGACGATTTATTTGGTGTGTGCGTTCCCGTCGCGTGATCCGTAAGTGTAAAAAGTGTGGGGTAACTTGATAACCTACACTTTTTGCGATGACGCAATCTTTCAGTCGTGGGTAACGAGATTTCACCTACGAAAATGTAGCATGGCGTTGAGTTAGTGTGATGTCACAGCCGTGGTATAACTTCACTTGAATACCAAGTTTCATTCGTATCTGTCCCGGCTATAACGATACTATAGTGGAAACCATGGTACCAACTAGTACAGCCTTATAGAGCTAAGTCCCACTGAGAAAAATGCCTTATTCAAGTTTAGTCTTTTCCATTAACATTAGTTGTTGCGAGCAGACCTCTGGGCATGGCCTGTAGGTGGTGGTGGCAGAAAATTGGTCACCACTTTCTGGTTTTTGCATATACTTACGGTATTTTCCCTAATACCAAAGTAAAACGGCAGTGATGTCAAATCTAAGATGAAAAACTGTTCCAAAAACTTCATCTGACTGCAAACTTTTAATCAGGTTCATTACCTATGTAAAAGTGACCCACAAAAAACTAACGACCCAAAATTTTTAAGGCCAACTCTTCTAGTTAGCACCCCGCAGAAACACGAGAGTAATCCACACTAATGAAACGGAATGTGTGTCCTCTTCTGGTTCAGAGGGGTGCTAACTAGAAAAATGGACTTAAAAATTGTTTGGTCGTCAGTTTTTGTGGACCTATTCTCTATAGAACACAATTTAGTTGGCCACCTGTTTGTATGCTGAAAATACCTATATAAGAACCTCTATTTAAATAATCTGTCAGTACTGTAAAGGTCTCTTCATATACTAAAAACTGAGAACTGATATACAAATCATCATGTCGACCAACTGATATACAAATCATCATGTCGACCAAGAAATCGATGAATTTATTGTGCGACGAAAAAGGCAAACCTGATCAAACCCAAAATTTAAACTTTTTTCATCAAACAATGTCTGCGCAGTACAATCGGAAGGCAGATCTAGATCAGGTTTTTAAACTGGTATAACTTTGCAATCACTTCACACAGTTTGCTGTAAAGGACCTTCTGTATTATGAACTCTCCATATAAAGAACATTCTTTGGTGCACCAAATTGTTAGTTATAAAAACATTACCAGAACTAAGAAATATTTGAATAATTGTAAAACTACAATCTTCTTCCATCGTCGCACAATTTCATGCATAAGACACTCAGTCTTGCTAATTTTCGACAGCAATGCTACTGTCATCATCGGGAACTTCAAAGGAAAAATTAGGATCCTGGTCACATTCTTGCTGTTTGCCAGAATTTGAATTTGGCAGGTGTTCATTCAAATTCTGGCAAACAGCAAGAATGTGACCAGGATCCTAATTTTTCCTTTGAAGTTCCCGATGACAGTAGAAAATTAGCAAGACTCTTGAGTGTCTTATGTATGAAATTGTGCGATGATGGAAGAAGATTGTCGTTTTAAAATGTTAGTTATAAATAGACTATAGTAATTTATCCTCAACATGAAGCATACACCTTTTTTCTCCCAACTCTACATTGCTGTATCACCCCCCCCCCAGACCTTTTCCCACAGCTTTGTGTAATCAAAGCTTTACATGCCACCACAGTTTATTTCACCAATTCAAACAACAAAACTTAAGTAGCACCACGTTCATTCCTTTAATCATGAATTACATGAAATACGTACTTTCAGGCTTTCTGTTTATTATCAAAAAAATAAGAGCATTTAGCAACTAATGCAATAAATGTACAACTTCTTTCCCAACATGAACCCTTCGACTTATACACAAACGGATTTTGTTGCATGAAAAGGTAGCATAACATGATTTCCGTGCGCAAAAATTCTTAAGCAAAAAAAAAAAAAGACAAATGACCATACGTACATAAGCCTAGGTAGAGCTTAAAAAAAAAAAAGACGCGTACAACAAAAAAACAAAAAAAAACGTAAAACATTAAAAATATCTGCTAAACTTTAATTCGAAGTTTAGTAAAAATCTACACAAAACTATGCTGTACAAAATAATACAAAACAGTACAAGGCTAGGTAGTAGGGCGAGACTGCTAGATAATATCACCAGATCTCAACCCACATTGCTATACAGAAAATAAAGCCGACAGTGATGAGAAACAGCTCTGATACAGAGCGAGCTCAGTGTGTAACAAACTCACTTTAAAAGCGCCAACGCGAAAGTCTACGGTAAACAAAATGACAACAATTCCGCAGTTGTTAACAGCTATTAGGCACAATCCTAGCTTCTAATGAGGCAAATTCTAGAAAATTGCGTGTTAACGGCATGAGCAAATACCATTGGGATTATACCAATCGTGATTTTTAAAATCGTTTTTATGCCTCGACAAATGCTTCTATGCCAAAATACCCATGCGAAAAATGACAGCGAATGTTAATTTTTACGGGGACTGGAATGTTTGGTTAAATTTATAAATCACAAAAGTAAGACACCCGAGCAGAAACCAACACTTGAAACTTTGATGGTCACGATTAACACCCCCCCCCCCAGCCCAAAATGACTTATTGTAACCTGGCTCACCTTCCATAAATAACTATACAACAAAAGCCCAGGCTAAACTTTAATAAATCATTAAATAAGTCTTTTTATCACAAAAATGGGTATATTGCCATAACCCACTTTCAGCGTTTATTAATTCTATGAGCTTGTCAAGGCAAAAGAGACCACACATTTAGACTGTAGCCGAACTTTTTTTTTAACATTAACAGTTGACAAACAGCGCATTAAAAACTTGACACACAGACGGTTAAAAAGTTAAGATTTTTTTTTTGTCTTTTGTCTTTGAAGACGAACACAGCAACACGACTAAAACCAGCGCGGATACTGAGCACACGTGAGAAATGTCGTGATGTATGTATACATGCTTGTGACTGTAGCTTGTTATTGACCTTTGTCATGGTACTGGTTGCGACGCAGTGCAGAACACATTAGACGCTCCTCCTTGCAAGATCCAAACAATCAGATATTGGTCAGGAGTTACTTGTTGCATGGCCTATTAATCGATCTGCTTATCTTTTCTTCTTCAGCTAGCTGAACTCTAAATAAGTTCACTTTATCTGGAAACGTCAATAAGTAAAAATTAGGGTTTGCACAAGTTAACAATTTTCCATGCTCTTTAATGATTAAATTTTTGGTCAAAACGTACCACTCAGTTCAGTTGCTATGGCGGATTTTTAACGAATTTACGTTAAAACGTTTTAACAAAATTGGAAAAACTATCAAAATTTTTCATTATACAATATAAATCTACAAATACATGTATAAAATTGCAAACTTACCAAAAATAGGGTTTATTTTATGTATGACATTAAAGTCAAACAAGTGCAGAAGTTACTTAAAATATCAACTTCAATTAAACAAGGCTAAGTTTAATAATATTACTGGTTGTTATAGGCCTACCCTAAGTGGTTACTGGCTTGAATTTTTGAGTTATACATACAGTAAAAAACAAAATGAGCTCAAATTAAGACTTTGATCTCCTGTACTTACTCAACATGCATAAAAAAATGAAACCGCTGGGAAAATATATAAACTGCAGTCTCCAGAAGAGAGGTGTTTACAAATAAACTGAACCGGTCTAGCAAGTTCCCCCATGATCGGTTTGTTGCAAACAAATTTTGCACGGGTTTACATTTTCTGCATGCCACAACACAAATAAATCCCCTCACAGTTTTACGTGTGTATACGAAAATACCTTCTTCCACCAGAATAAAATTTAACGGAGTTTGCGACATTTTTCCAAATTAGAAACATTTCTACGGAAAAAGCATGCATAACGACCATAATAGTTGTTGCCCAACGCAATTGTGAGGAATGGTGGACGTGGTTGTGGGTAAGGATGCACCTTCTCGTGCTGATGGAACGAGTATTGCAATTGTTAAATTGATAAATTATTGGGCATTTGAGCATTAAATAATGCCTCAACTAATGGGAAGTACTTTTACGCAGTAAGCAACTGTGCATTCTAATGTGTCAAAAGAGGAACAAAAATATTTGGACAGAGTTAACATTACTGCGTATCTTCGAATCTTCGAAGCTGCAAACCCTATTTTCAAAGTTCAGATTTTTACACGAAATGCTTAAATTCAAAAAAGGAAATACTCCATCGTATTTTGCTAATTTTCGATAGGCTGTTGACGAAAAGATGTAAAATTTTCTTATCTTCTTCAGGGTCCTACAATCAGTGCTTCTTTCTGTTTACATCATTGTTTTGCTCTTGCTATCATCGTTAGCAGACGACGAAGCAGGTTTGTACCGTAACCTACTGTATTCACTGAGGAGATTCGCTCGCCCAATTCTTGGCTAACGAGAAGTCGGATTCCTGGATTGGACGGGCCTTGTAGGGTCATTAATGGCTTGCCAGAATTAATTTCATGCTGAATAGCAAGTGAATCTAGGCTTCTAAGGTGTCGACCACTCCTAGACTTCGATGTTAAAAGTGTTTTACAACATTTTATCATGTCGCCAGTTTTGAATTTAAGCTTTAATTGTAAAAGTCTGAACTTTCACACTTCACAAGTACATGATAGTTAGCTTATACACCCTATATTTGAGGGAGTTTAAATAAAAAACAGTATTTTGCCGGGCCGGCTGAAAATAGTTTCTGTTGCCTAATAGGAAATATACAATACCTGAAAATTTGTAGCATTCTTCCCCGAAGTATGCTTCTCTTGCTGGAGTTTTAAAGTTGTCTCGAGATGGCCAGCTGCGTAATCCCTCCTGCGCATGCGCTAGGATCCTCTATAAAAGCATTCGGGCGAGACCGGCCCGTCATGTTTTCCCTCTCGATATGTCAAGTGGTGACTCAAGAGGGGAGGTAGGGTGGGTTCAGGTATTGTATATTTCCTATTAGGCAACAGAAACAATTTTCAGCCGGCCCGGCAGGAGAGCCTGCAAAATACTGTTTCTTTTGCCGTTCGGAAATATACAATACCTGAAAATTTGTAGCATTTTCAGTACACCTCGTCAACTCAGGTGGTGGGCACCCTTGACAAGTACCCTAGGATTACGAGCTGGCTTATCCCCAAAAAGATACACTTTGCACTTTATTGAAAACAGAATGAAAACAGGAATTTGGATTTCTTTCGTAAAATTTTTGTGGCCCTGAAAAGGGCGGTTTGTTTAGGTTTTGCTTCTGCTTCAAGACATGTTCAGGACATAGTTTTCAGGACATTTGCTTCAGAGGTTTCGACTTGTTGGTGTCTGTTTTCTGTGCTTAAGGGGGTTGGATGACATGTCTGGCTGTGACTATAGGTCCCAGACGATGTAATCCATTTTCTTGGGTTGCGATTTCCCGGAAATAATGGCTGGTAAATACAGTTTGATTTCTCCAGGAGGCTGCTTGTAGGATTTCATTGATGCCTATGTTGTTATGAAATGCCCAGGAGGTTGATATCGCTCAGAGTTCGTGCGCCGTGATCCTAATTTTGTTGTCAGTGCAATCTATGTTGAGGTCTTCGTAGGCATTGTGAATGACAGATTTTATCCATGTTGCTATCATTGCTGTGGAGGTGGTGCCGAAGTCAACTCTGAAGGGTAGAAATAGTTGGTTGCGGCCTTTGCGAAATTAGTTGTTTTCGGTTCTTTTGATGTAGCAGCGTTGTGCACGGACCGTACAGGAGTCGTTCTGGTTCATCTCCTATTATGTTTGTGAGAGCGGGGATGACAATTGGTTTTGAGGGCTCAGACGGTCGTTGTGTCTTTGCATGAAAAGACGCCCTTGGTCTTAAATGGATTGCCGTGAAGTTTTCATGGAAGAAACAGCAAGCAGGATCAATGGACAGTGCTTGGATTTTGCTGAATCGAAGGCTTGAGGCCAGGGTGGTTAAAAAGACAGTCTTGCGGGTCAGCAGGTTCAGAGAGCAGCTTTGCAGAGGTTCATAAGAGGCTTTCATTAAGGATCGTAGTACGACGGAAAGGTCCCAGTCAGGAAAGGTTCTTTGTATGGAAGGTCTTTCTACTTCAAAGGATTTGATGAGGGTCGAGATACGAAAGTCGTCCAGAAGATGTGATGATCCAGCTGCTTTGAAAACGGAGTTAAGGGCAGATCTGTATACCAGGATTGCAGACCCTTTAAGACCTTCTTTGAATAGGTCATTGAGGAAATTTAGGAGTTCTGGTAAAGTGGGATTGATCGGATTGGCTTTCCTTCCGTGGCACCAATGAAACCAGCGTTTCCAGTGGCTATCGTAGATTCTGTTTGTAGAGTCGCGGATTGCTTTGCTTGCGATCCTGGAAGCTTCCTCTTCAAAAATTCCACCCTCTTTGAGGAGTTGGATGATAGTAGCCACCCGTGTAGTTGTAGGCTGTTGCTGTGTTGGTTTAGGAGGGTGCCTCTCCTTTGAGACAAAAGATCTGGAATTTCTGGTAGTTTTCTTGGATAGTCTATGAGGAGTTTTAGTAGGAGAGGAAACCAAGGTGCTGCTGGCCAATTTGGTGCTATCAGCAGGAATAGACCTGGTGTTGTTTGAATTCTTTGAAGAACTGTTGGGAGAAGTTTGAATGGAAGACGCAGGCGTGAAGGTTCTTCCATGGAAAGGTGAGGGCGTCCACTGTCTAGGCTCTGTCGTCGGGAATCGGACTGATAAACTGGGGAAGTTTGGCATTTTGTCTCGTGGCGAATAGGTCGATCATGGGTTTGCCCCAGAGGTTGAATAGAGATTCGCAGATGGATGTCTTTAGAGGGTGGTTTCCGGCGAGACAGAGTCTGCTATTACATTGCGACTTCCTGGGATGTGGAGTGGTAAAATGGTTGTTTGTAGAGATGCAAAGTTGGAAGTGATGTGATGCAGACGACGGGAGAGAGTGACACCTTCTTTGCGGATGTAGGCGATTGCAGTTGTGTTGTCTGAATGGATTTGAAGTATTTTCCCTTGAATGACGTGTTGGAAGTGGTGAAGTGCCTTTAAGATTGCCTTTATTTCCAGGATGTTGATGTGGTCCATTTCGTGGACTGTCCATGTTCCTGAGGTTTCCACTTGGTTTATGCGAGCTCCCCATCCTTGTAAAGATGCATCTGTTAAAAGGATCAGGTCGGGTTGTGGTTCGTGAAGGACTCCCTGAGATAGTGTCTTGATGTCTGACCACCAGAGGAGACTCTCGAAGGGGAAGGTTTCGTCCGTTAGGGATGTTCTGGTGGATGAGGGATGAGTATCTTTCCAGTGATCGATCCAAAAATGATGGAAGGGTCTTGTCATCCATTTCCCGTAGGGGACAAGAGATGCCATGGAGTCCAAGGTTCCTTTCAGACAGTTTAGGTCTGGAAGTGTGTGACTTGGTCTTTGACGAAAGTTCCTGCAGGCGGATAGGGTTGACTCGATTCGATCTGGAGAAGCAGTGATGGTTGCAGATGCGAGATTGAATGAGGCCCCTAGGAAGATGACGGACTGAGCAGGTTGAAGGCGGGATTTTTTTATGTTGATGCCGAAACCTAGATTTGAGAGGAGGGTCATGGTGAATTCTCGGTTTGTAATGAGTTGGTTGGGTGATTCATGGTTGAGGATCCAATCGTCCAAATATGCACTTGCTGGAATTTGGTTTTGGTGCAGGTGGGCTAGAACAGGTTTTAGGACAGCAGTGACAATTCTTGGTGCGGCGTTTACCCCGAATGGTAGGGAGAGGAATTCGTAGACGTTAGCGTCGTACATGAATCGGAAAAGATGAAGGACTGCCCGATGGAGTGGAATGTGAAGATAAGCATCTTCTAGATCTAGAGAAATGGTCCAGTCGTTTTTGTTTAGATTTTGTCGAATGGTTTCGAACGTTTCCATCTTGAAGTGAGAATTTTCCATGAACTTGTTTAGTGGTTTCAGGTTGAAGATTAGTCTTTCTCCCCCAGTTTTCTTGGGTGTAAGAAAAATGGTGCTGTAGAAACCAGGTTGATTTGGATCTGGACTTTTTTTGGATGGCTCTTTTTATGACAAGTTCTTGAATTTCCATGGAAAGCTGAGGGCTTGTTTTTGATGCAAATTCCCAGGGAGGGGGTGTGACTAATTTTGGTCTGGTCAGGAAGGTGGGATGAAGCCGTCGTTATGATGGACAGTATGAAGTTGTCGTTTGTGAGGTTTTCCTAGGCCTGGCGAAAATGTTGAAGGCGGCCACCTACTGGGATGGCATGACGAGGTGTGTCATCGGTTGTGAGATTTGCAGTGGGATGTCTTGGATGAGTAGAAGCTGCGATGGTCTGGTGTGGAAGTTCTGTTGCTGTTCTTTCGTCTTCCTCTGTAATTTGACTTGCTTCGAAAGGACCGGTTGTCAGAGGGTTTATTTGAAGGCCTTGGGTCATCAAAGTGAGCTGGCTTTGAGGGATTAGATGAGTGAGTCTTTGTAATCCGATTCTTTCGGATTGGGACGAAAGGCCTTCTGGCTTTTGAAAAAGGGTCTGTTGAATCTTGGCTTGCGTGAGGAATCCAAGTGTGGAGCAAGTTTAGGAATCAGGCCGCGGAAGAGTGTGTCAGTTTCGTGGATGGGCCGATTTCTCAAGATGTGACGGGTGGAGTCATTGATGTTTGTTGAAGTGTTCAGGGCTCACCTCTTAAAAAGGAGGGTCGTGTTGAAAACCGCCTTTGTTGACCAGTTCATGGAGTGGTAGAGTGCAAAAGATGCCTTCTTGAAGAGCTGCTGGATAATGTTGTTGAGACGAGCTGCCTCGGGTTGACTGTGTTCAGTTGAGACCTTTTCGCATAATGCGTAGATTGCCGTGTAAATTACATCAGCTTGAGAAAGCACTTTGAGACTAAGACGGGTGATCTTGTCGATGTCTTTCAGGACTGCGGAAGGAATATCGATTCGTCTAGGAATGTGGAGGGCTGTTCCGAAATCCATCTTGGCTTCAGACGTCAAAAACTCAGATTCAGTGTAGGTTCCGAAGTGACGTGGGTTTGCCGCGCCATCACCATAAGGGCGGAAGAACCAGTTTTCACGTCCAGGCTTGTGGGGGAGGTGGATCCTTGTCCAGTTCTAATGGTTCTCCTTTACCCAAAAAGGTACCGCCGTTACAAAGTAGAGTTGTGAGAAGTGTTGTCGACTGGCCAAGCATAGGACGGGATTTGAGAGTCTTGTCTCGTTGACAGTATCCAATTCCTGTGGTGAGACCCCGATTTTTTGTTGAAGCAGCAGTTGTGGGTGAGGGTTTGTATAGAAAACAGCCTGGAATGGATTCTTCGACCTTGCGAAGGAGTTCGGATAAAGGGATCGATGAATTTTCTTCATCGCCGTCTTCGTCGGTAGAGTAGTCGTTAAAGTGGGCGTGACATGATGTTTCCATTGAATCAGAATTGCTTTAATGTCGGGAAGACTTGTTGAGACGAATCGTTGAGGACTTAAGCAGAATCAAGATCAGTTTCGGCAGCAATTGAATGGTCAGGGCTGTTGTGTCATCGTTTCTTTTTCGGAGGGACAGATGGACGGACAAACAGTGTCATCTTCTTTGTGGAATGTTTAGAAGTTTTAATTCGAGAAGACTTGCCTGGTGAGTGGTGACGTTTGTGAGAAGATGAAGACGAATTAGTAATCCAATCTTGGGTGTAGGAAAGGCTGTGCGATGAAGAAGGTGGTTTGTTTATTCTTATTTGAGCATGTACTTGCGATGCGGATAGAGGCTGGTCTGTGTGTGATAGACTGTCCGAATTCTAGGAAAAATAGAGACGTGTGCAAAGGACAGTCCGAATTCTAAGACGAGCGTGATGACAGATCAAGTGGAAATTCGGATAAAGATCGATGTGATTTAGAAGGTGACGATTTGAGAGAGCGTTTCTTTTTCTTGGTCTTAATTGAAGAATGTGATGAAAGTTGGCCACATGGGAGTGGAGATGCAGAAGGAGACACTTGAATAGAAGGACTGACAACGATATTAAGATAAGACGGGCGACGGACTGCGAGGCGATGGGGCGGCCATCTTGTTTCCGGTCTCAGTCGTTGCTTCCTTTGAACGGGCCATGGTGTCGTCTGATCTTGAAAGTCGGACAGCAGAAACAGGATAGAGGCGGAGCGAAATGCGGATTGTTCAAATCAGGATGGAGACGGAGTCGAAACTCAGATGGCAGAAAACAGGACAGGGACTGATGTGAAAGGTCGGATAGTTGCTTGAGAATCAGTCGGCATTTCAATTGGGCGAGTCAAGGCGTTGTTTGCTTGAACGTGCTTTGGCAATCCATGATCTTGGAAGTCGGACAGCAGAAACAGGGTAGAGCCAGAGCGAAAGTCGGACTGTTCAAAGCAGGATGGAGATGTAGTCGAAACTCTGATAGCAGGAACAGGACAGGGACTTGCAAAAGTCGGACAGTTGCTTGAAGATACGAAACAGGAGAGAAGCTGAAAGCAGACGTTCCGGCTACCGCTGGAGGAAAAAGATGACGGGCCGGTCTCGCCCGAATGCTTTTATAGAGGATCCTAGCGCATGCGCAGGAGGGATTACGCAGCTGGCCATCTCGAGACAACTTTAAAACTCCAGCAAAAGAAGCATACTTCGGGGAAGAATGCTACAAATTTTCAGGTATTGTATATTTCCGAACGGCAAAAAAAATTTTCTTACAAATCTAAGCACAAGAAAAGGCTTAGTTTTATTTTTAAAATAAACATTAAAACTTATTATTTGTGTTTCATATCATCTCCCCCCCCCCCCTCCCCTAAAGAAAGCAACAGCGCTTTCCCTGCAGACTGATAATACTGCTGTAAGATGTTTCAGATTCTATTTTAAATTGCGATTTGTAGCCGGACCTGAACTATAGGTGTGAAAACTGAGAAAAAAAAGTGAGGCTTAGATTCAATGATATACAGTATGTGTACTTACCTTTGAATTTAGATAGAATTTCAACTTTTTCAGCTAACAAGTCTTCTAATTGTTGTGCGTATGCTGGAAAAAAAAAGAAAAACTGGTTAACCTTTTAAGCAGTATGAACACATATGTCCAAAAAAAATCATCCCAAACGCAGTAACAACGTATATATACGTCCAAGCTTTGAAGGTTAACTGCGGGTCGAAAAACGCAATTTTTGGCCAAAGTATCGAAACGAGTAAAGCTGAAATTCGCTACCCGACATGTCGTGCATCGATGTCAGTTATTTTATAAAAAGGACTTAGTTAAGTATAGACTCACTAAAAACTGCAAAAATGTCGTTCTTTTTTTTTTCCCTAAGTTACAAAGCAGAAAATTGGTCATTTTTGATCAGCGGTAGCGGTCAAACCATTTGACTCGGTGCCATCATCTTGGATTCATTGGAAAGTTGGAATTCACCGCTATCCAGACCTCTTAGCGTATTTTCTCGGCGGCCATTTGGCATTGGCCAATCAGGCGGATTGTGGTAGGCAGTTTCAAGCTGACTTTCCAAAGCATTTGGAGATCGCGTTCCCTCATTGGCCGGTTGGCACCACGTGACCAGTTGGTGCATTTTCATTGGCTGATGTGAAATTTCAGATATTGGCTGCCACTCGCTTCGGATTTCAAGTCAGCGCTTGTGTTTCAGTTCGTCGTTGAAAATTACAAGACAGATGTTTCACAGCATTAAAAAATTGAAACAGCAGCCAATGTAAAGCTAAAATGGCAAAGGAGCCTGCAAACCTTCACACTATTTGCTTATCAGGTGGGAACAACGATTTTCAGCCCAACTAACGCCAACTTTTGGATGAGTTTTATCAACACGGCCATTTTCAATTTAGTTCATTACCGCCCATAATTTAAAAAAAAAAATGGTTCTCCGTAACTATTAAAGCCATTTATCTGATATTTTCTGTGTATCTTAATGAATATCCGTTGCGTGCATGTAGTAAGTTTGAAATAATTGTGTTCAATAGTCTCCGCAAGAATAAATATTTCGTAAGTGTCTCATCCATGGGTGACGAAAAAAAAAACTCGCTCCATGAGCGACGACATTTATTAACTCACTGCTGAATGGGTTAAATATTTAAGAGCTGCAATCATATTACTTAACCAATGGTGCACAGATATGCTAGTCATGACCATATTATTCCATACAGATGGTAATAATGATGGTTATAAAACAAACCAACCATTTCTGAACTGCTCACTTTACCTCGGGGTGGTCATGACAAATGGAGTTACGGCGAATCTTTTACGAACCACATGTTAACAGGTTTTCACTTAACTTCTTACCCCAAGGCAAGAGTTCACTAAACGAGAACAAACCAAGTTCCAACTTGCTTTGTGAGGGGGTCCCACGAGCAAAGTGGGCAGCAAAAACCCAGTGGTCAGCGTCGTCTCAAAACCAAAAGAAATCTGGTTCGAATCCCACAACTGACCTGTCATATGGTCCTTAAAAAAGTTTTAGAAAATTAATTCGTGCAACTAATGGTTAATGATAAAATCTTGATTTGGCTTTTGGATGAATGGAGAGGTCTCACCGAAACTTAAGCAGGTATTCCAGCACAAAACGTTTAAAAATTGAAAAAAAATGGTGGAAATTGCACAAAGTTTGTCGCGTAGTGAGAACTATCGGGGGATTGCGTTAATGAGTCCACTGGCAAAGCTCCTGGACCTCGTGCTGACCAGACTGAGAAATACTGTTGCCACAAGTCATGCTCAATTTGGGTTTAAGCGTTAACACTCCACAATGCTGGCCGTTTATGCGGTGAAGGAGGCGGTGCACCGTTATCGCAAAGCTGGCTCGAGAGTATAAGCTTGTTTCGCTGACGTTGCTAAGGCGTCCGACACGGTCTCACATGACGCCTTGGTGCAAGCCCTAAGGAGTCGAAGCAGAGTTCCAACCTACCTGGTTAACATTGTACGGGACGGTTACAACCGGCAATCACTGGCTATTCGTTAGGGTAACTACTTGCCCCCTCCTTTGCGGCATAGTGTGGTGTTAGGCAGGGCAGCCCCCCCTCTCCGTTTTTCTGCCTTGTGTTGGATGACGCTGTTAAAGAGCTAGGCGGCTTGCCTACCGGCTGTTGGGTCAACGGAACTGCTCTGAACATTATTGCATACGCTGATATTGTACTCTTGGCACCCAGTAAGCGTGCTCTTCAGTTCCTTCTGGACAGGTTGTGCTACAGGGCCGAGACAAAAGGCCTCTCATTTAACGTCCTAAAATCGGTCGGGGGTGACTCAGATTGTTGAACCTTTACATTTGAATGGAACAAAACTCACTTGGGTCACGTCGTTAACATATCTGGGTGTAGAACTAAGTAGAGATCTGTCGGATGATTTACATGTGCGAAAAGTCTGGTCAGAGGTGTGCAAGAAGAGCAATGCCATCGTGCACACCTTTGCCTCCTCTCCTGAGGAGGTGAAAGTGCATTGCAGAGGACTAGAGCTATGGCGCTGTACGGTCTTGCAACCTGCTGCAGCTATTCTAGGGCGACAATGAACGAACTGTTATTGGTTTATCATGGGGCCATAAAACGGGCTCAACTGTTATCTCGATATATTCGCAACCATCAACCTTGCAAGAGACTTGAACCTCTTCACTCTAGAACTTGCCATGCTCTTACAACAGGCTATGCTGTGGAGTAATGTACTGAACTCTAACAATGCCCTGATTGTTGTTTATTTTGTCTCTCCCAAACCCATATGTACCTCGTTGTACGGAATAAAATAAATAAGAAACCCTAAAAAATTATTTAACGTGGGCTTTTTTTGTTGGGTGATGTGCCTAAGAAACACATTTTTAACTCTTAAGCCTTATGAAGGACTACATTCACCGGAACTAAAAGGTAAAAAAATTGAATTCCATTATTTTTCTTAATTGCACCTTATCTTTTTAACTTAAGTTTCTTACCGTCAACATCATAATCAACATCGTTGGTCATGCCTAATAAACTTTTATCCATTTCTTGCCATTTAGTAGTAGCCTGCAAATAAAAACAAAAACAGCAACACATTTTTTAGCTGAAATTAATCCAATGGAGTATTGCATTGCTATACTAAACATAAAACTTCTATATGGTGCGGATGCACCGATGTGCTCAAATGTCGATTCCGATGTCAGATTCCGATGTTGAAAAAACATCGGCCGATATCAGATTCCGATAACTTGTGGTCCGACGTTTAAGAAAGTAAAATGAAACTAAATTACATTTTTCACCGAGTCAAAAATAATTAAGAGGATTTCAGAAATAAAATTAAAATTGCCTGTAGGCTTAAAATTTAGTTCTCAGAAATTAGTTGTAAGCACATCTGTCGCAAAATGATTTATAAATTTGTGGATTTCCGATGTTTTAACGTCTGCTGCCTAAAACCGATGCCGATGTTCAGATGACCGATGTAGCCAAAAATGGCAGATTTCCGATGGCCGATGCCAACATCGGTGCATCTCTACTATATGGATGGTTCTGCATATTTAGGAGGCCAAGGTCATTTTATAGAATCCCTAAGAAAATTATTGCTGCAGACAAGTTCAGTTTTAGACAGTTCAAAATACCTGAAATGTCTGCAAGGCTCCCAGGATGCTAAAAATTGAAATCGGTAACAACATACGATAGCCAATTGTCGGAGGAGTGAGCTTTCAGTAAACAAATGATGGAGTTCTTTACGGTGAAAATTTACAACATTTTCTGAGACTTTATGTCCAACTTGAGTCACACTCATCTTCACCAGGTTAAGATATTAGATCTTTTAAAACTCGATCTCACAATATCTTGCGAATTTTCGACAAGTTTGGTGGTATAACTGCTTCGCATCTGTCTTCCTCGGGCACTAAGTTTCAGTCCGTTTCCAACTAAGTCTTCGTTTTGTGACAAAATGAAGACGTAGTTGGAGATAGAGAACAGACAAACTTAGTACCCGAAGACAGATGTGAATTAGTTATACCACCAAACTTGCTAAAGCTGTCGAAAATTCGCAAGATATTGTGAGATCGAGTTTTAAAAGATCTAATATCTTAACCTGGTGAAGATGAGTGTGAATCAAGTTGGACATAAAGTCTCAGAAAATGAGCTTTTAGTAGGCTGTGCTATTGTGCATGCTTTCAGTAATCCAGTAGTGACGGCCACAATTAAATTTCTGGAGGGAAAATGCATTTGAGAATGAAAATGCTAAAATTTACAGGAAAGTTATATTTTAGTAGCAAAAGAAATACAATTTTTCGCGGGTGGACCAAGTTTTGGACTTAAAAAAAAAATATTGACCCGGAATTAAGGCACCCACACACGCCTGTAAATCAAACAAAAAGTTTAAATCCCCTTGCCGTTAGAATCGTCCTCAGTTAACAGAATTTAGCTCGGTTTACTTTCAAAAATTGCACAACTAATAGTGTGACCAGTGTTGACCAACACAAACCGTAGGATACAGTAGTAATTGAAAAGACAAACCCAAAATACACTTTACCCCCACAGCAGAACACTTCAAACTTTATGGGCTGAGGGACGAGGGTTACCCTCCCACAGTTTCATGAACTTTACACGCACAGTTTTTAGAGTTCACTGAAACTTTTTTCGAGATCTATAGCCCTCTTCAGACCAAAACATACAGCAAAAAACAAAACCAGTGTCTTGAAGGACAACCACAAGCACTTTGAGCTTAACCTTTTAAGCGGTATGAACGTATATATACATCCCAAAAAAAATCATCCCAACGCAGTAACGACATATGTATACGTCGAAGCTTTGAAGGGAAACTGCGGGTCGAAAAACGCAATTTTCGGCCAAAACATCGAAGTGATAAACGCTGAAATTCGCTACCTGACAAGTTGTGCATAGATTTTTGTAAAAAAAACGTTAACGATATCTATAATTTTATAAAAAGCACTTTAGTTGAGTGCACACTCACTAACTGCAAAAGTGTCGTTCTCATTCTTTTTTTCCTTAAGTTAGAAAGCAGAAAATTGTCATTTTTGATCAGCGGTAGTGGTCGAACAATTTGACTGGGTGCCGCCATCTTGGATTCGTTGGAAAGCTGGAATTCTCTATCCAGGCCTCTCAACATATTTTCTCGATGGCCATTGGGAATCGTCTGACGCACGATTTTAACATGGCCGCCACCACCGCTCGCTCCGGATTTCATGTGAGCTCTTGTGTTTTAGTTCGTCGTTGAAATTCACAAGAAAGGTGATGTTTTACAGCATTAAAAAATTAAAGCGGCAGCCACAATGCAAAACTAAAATGGAAAAGGAGCCTATAAATCTTTACACTATCGATTATCAGGTGGAGACAACGATTTATAGCCTAATGCCGACTATCGGTCGCATTTTCTCAACATGGCAATTTTCAATTTAGTTAGTTACCGCCCGTAATTTAAAAAAAAATGTTCTCCGAAACTATTAAAGCCACATATCTGATTTTTTCTGTGCACCTTAATGAATATCTGTTGCGTGCGTGTAGTAAGTTTGAAATAATTGTATCCAATCGTTTTCGCAAGAATAATAGTTCGTTAGTGTCCACTCCACGGGTGATGGGAAAAAAAAACAACTCACTCCATGAGCGACGACAATTTTTAACTCACTGCTGAAAAGGTTAGTGATAAACCGCTGATGAACTTATCTAACCCAGGCTTTTGCAACATCAACCATCAGGTTAGGCCAGAACTGGGCGAGCCTTTGGATAAAAAGTGGGGCATTCAGGGTACAGCAGACTAGAGCAGAGTTTTGACTGTTTGGTAGCAGACGCCCGAGAAAATGTAGTGCTTTTTCGTTATTTTGGTGCATATTTTTGTCTGAAGAAGGCGATTGGACTCGCCGAAAATATACAATGAACTCTCTAGTTTGAAGTGTTCTGCTGTGGTGGTAAAGTATATTTTGAATTTTATGACAAACTAGCCCTTAAATCGGCTTTTTGATCTTACATTTCCAGGCCAAGTACGGAGGATTTTCCTAACAAGATCGTCAGAACCGTTTCAATTTCACTCGGATTAAACCAAAAACATCAGTTTCGGCATTTTCTGCATGCCGGATACAAATCTCCGCGAGATTTCAGGTGCACGGAAGACAGGTATTTGTTAAATTCTGGCTCTTCAGAGTTTTAATAAGCTAGGTTAGCCGTAACGAAAGTATTTTTAACAACAGTTCTTCCTCTCATAAGATTAAAGAATACCTGACACGAGACCACACAATGAGCAGTTATCGCTCTCCTCTACTTCTGTTACAAACGAAAGTGTGAACAATGTGACATTTTTAAACGATAAAGTGTGTTTACCTCAACTACAGTCTTGTGAATATCTAAAACGTCCTCTTCCATCTCTTGTAAATGAGATACGGCTTCATGGAATGTATACAAATCTGCAGACAGCTCACCTTCCTGCAAGGTAATTTGTGAAGGTTTAAAAAGGTAATAAGGAAATGCATACGTGGAGAAGTTGGACAACTATCAACATTTGGTCATTTGGCACGCCGTTAGTTTATACCGAGTACTGAACATATTTTGTCAAGACGGGTACCGTTCGCAATTTAACCATAACATTTAAGTTTTTAATGCGGGAGAGGCACTAACAGGCAGGACTAACTTTTTTAATGGTGCGGGAACCGCACAGAAAGGGTTGGAGGGGCGGTTGCCCAGCATAATGTATATAGTAAGGGAAATTGGGAAATGTACGACACTTCCTGACTCAAGTCGCAAAATGAAGAGAGTTCATCCACTGCATCATGGGCACATTATCTAAAGGTCTGCATCTACTGGAATATTTTGGAAGAAAAAAATATAATCTCAAATTCAGGTCAGTAGGGTAATGTTACCTTGCTAAAAGTGCTTATGTAAAGACGTAACCATATTTCTAGTTTGGGATCGACCCAAGCTATTTTTACCAAATCCAGATCGGTAAATTTACAAGATTTGGCTACCAGATCCGGATCCTAATCGAAGCCAAAATAAAACCGTTGCTTTTCTGCCCTTTGAATTTTATGCAGATTAAACTTTCTCTCAATACTTTGTTCCACATTATGTTTACAGAAAACTGACCATATGACAGCACATTTTCTTCCACTACGAGTGCAAAAAATCCGTAAACATCCCATTCGTAAACTCTAACAGTAACTTTGTAGACTCTCCAAGTGTAATATCCACACGTTTTTGCACTCTTAGTGCAAGGAAACGAGTCATCATCCAGTCAGTTTTCTGAAAACATAATGTGGAACAAACTACAGCTGAGAAGTAGCAAATTGGGTAAAGTTTAAGTACTTCAGTGCACTCTTTCGCAACTTGTTAATTGCTTTTTCCCTTGTAACCTCTGAACAGTTTATGCTAGTTATTTGAAATTAGCTCCATGGGAATGCTGGTGAAAATCGCTTTAAATGGCGTATTGGAATGTCGAAATCGGTCAAAAATTAGCTGAAGTCGATCCCTAGTTCTAGTAGCTGGACACGTGCTGCCTAACATCTAAAAGAAGCACAGCAAAAGGCAAATGACACATTTAATGCTTTTAATGCTAACATTTATTGTACAAAACATTCGTCATATTGCATCATTTAACAAATTAAAAGAACATCCTTTCAACATAGCCATAACAGCCTAAACGAGAGGGTTTCTTTTACAATGGGGTTTTCAGCGACATCAACGGTTAGCCGTAAATATTCCTTCAGTGACGTCCACCCAGAATGTGTGGCACGGTACAGCTCAGTCAAGATTTAGTTTTAAAAGCAGATCTCAAACCTCAGTCTTCAAATAGCTAAACGAAGTCGACCTAAAATCCCAAACACTGTTTTAAAGCTGTTCCTCATCTGCTCCCAATTTATGGTAAAAACTTTAAGCAAATCTGTTGACTAAAGCTTCCATGTAAAACCAAAAGACAAGGAGCAGACCTAAAACCATCGACTTGGAAGCAATAACGGTCATTTCGCAACTCACATTCAGTGATCGTAATTGGGCCAGGTCACTTCGGGGCGGAGAATCAGATAAATTTCCATTTTCTTCAGTTATCGGCGAATGTTTCATATCTGGGTCCAGTTCTTTAACTCTGAAAATGCATAAAATGAAAACGACCTTAAGAGTGGGCCCTTAACCAAAAATCTGATAGTTCTTTACAAGGAAAAAAGCTGAATTGCTGGTAGGTGCACTAATAAGAGTGGTAGCATTTTATTTAATTTGTTGCAGTTTGTCACAGTTATTAGGAAAAGAAAAAAAGACTGAAAAGTTCTCAAAATATTTGACAACATGAAACAACTTGTCAAACACTACGCTAAACATTGCAATAACAGCATCAAAGGTGGTTGATTTTACAAATTTTTTTTGATAAAAGTCAATTTCATATTCTGTAACTTAAATTTGGAGCAATTATAACAGACACCATCAATTACTAACCTGTCTGCGTATCGTAGTGTGTTCAGGGAATGTTCACATGAACTCATTCCAGGCGAGATCATAGCAATCTGATATGAAAAAGTTTGTATGCATTACCGCTTTTACTAACTTAACTTTACCTTAAATATTGTGATGTACAATATTAAGTTTCTTACCATACAAGTCCGTGAATTTTCTCCAATGAAGGAATCCCTTAGCACTTGTGTCAGCTTACTGGCCCTGAAAGGCAAGTGAGCTCCCTTGCGGCCAAGGGCACGAATGCATTCCTGACAAAAACAAAATTACAATTATAGCAAATATTAAAGAAACCAAATTCACAACACAAACAATTTAAGCCTTCAAGGAGTATACTTTTATTTGTTTAATGCTAGCACTTTAGGGTATAATGCTATTTTTATCGTTCCATGCAAAAACGACCACAACATGTTCCAAGCCTCGTAAAATAAATCTTAGTAACTAAAGTGGTCTACGAGTATAAAAGATTTCTGACGTAAATTGTAAAAAAATATCTATTTGGGACCATCATATAACATTTTCATAATTTAAAAAATAAACTTTGAAGTTCGACGATGTAATTCGCTTACGAAAATATTCAACTTGCACTACCCGGAAGACCTTAAAATGAAAACGTCCATAGATAAGTCTATTAGAACATCTTTTACTGCTTCCGAAATCTTTTGTTGAGGTTTTTAATACCGTGCAAGTAGTACGAAATTGAACAATTACCAAAATAAAAATGTCCGCACACTGATGAAAACACCTGTATGGAGTCGAAAATTTGCAAAACATAGTATTTATCTATGTTACGAGAGTGAGAAGATTTAATTTTGGTAATTGTTAAAGTTGTAGATTTCACAGTATGAACTACAACGATCTTTTTTGTAGTGCAAAGTTGTTTCATTTCCTCTATATTCACAATCGTTGAAAAAGATCCGTCTTCGGCCACCATAGCATTTCCTAGCTTGCTGTACGCAAGAGACGCGCACCTGCTAGCCCCTATGGCTGCGACCTTCAACTGCTGCGTGTGACGTCACTTGAGACCAGCCGATTCATCAATTTTGATGACACTTCAACAAAAACATTGACGGTAATTTAAAGATTAGGACATTTTAGGCAAGGTTTTGAAGCAACGATCTACGTCGTTTGGATCCAAAAGGGCTAATAGTGATGGACTTTAACAAGCCTTGATGTCGATATCGTCATCAGGTAGGTGCAGGGTTGGCAAATATGATACTTTTAAACATATCAAGTTTTTGATGAGATTACCTTGTCTGTATTCACAGTGCAGACTATTTTTGTTAACGTTAAAAAGAAGGCTCTAGTCAGTGTATTAGCAGTGTCACGGGGTTTCCTGCGCCATCCTGCCTCAAGGAAAAACTCTTAGCAACTGACTATGTAGCCAGATTGACAGGAAATTTAAAATGAGAGTTTTCATTGAACCTCTTAATTTAGCAATTGCAACTTAAAAAAAAAATCAAATAGGGAATGGTGTCATATGCTTAGCCTAACGAGGAAAATTTGTCTTTATTTAAGGACAGTCTCAGCAATGCAAAGTAGCATTTGTATGGAAATAAAAATTAGTCGTGTTTTTAATATCTATTGGTCTCCGTTGGATTGGTTTACCCTTCATCAGCCGATCAGTAAGTACTTCCAACATTTATCAAAATCAACATTTTATCTCATTAAATCTGGGTTTCTGCTACAAAATGAGCTGAAAGCTTCATATACGTTATAAAATCAACTTTTCCAACACGATCACGAAAAAACCAGCATTACGCCTACACGAACAATCATTGACATGCACGATTTAGTTTGTTTAGCAAAAAAAAAACAAAAAAAAAACCAATGTCTTGATTCTCATTTATTTACAAATTTAATTCATTAGTTTTTAGCTCACCCCTACTCCAATTTCAAACAGATTGATGGAATCCAAGTTGGTATTGGTTTATGTATTAGCTGCAGATAGTAAATCTATCTGCTGCTAATGGAAACTAAATCCCTGCTTAGATCAGTTCTGAGACAGATGTCCCAAATAGCCCTGCATTTTTATAATTATTTTCTATTTTGTAATAAATTAGTTTAAAGTGATTAAAGTTGGAATTTGGAGTAGGGGTTATCAATAAACTATATTTGTTAATAAATGAGAATAAAGGCCTTGTGTTAAATGCTAGAGTGAACTCAGATCAAGTACGTGGAAGAGTGAGACTAGGGATGTGCCGATTATCGGATTCATATCGGTATTGCCAGTTATCGGAGGCAATTCCAATATATCGGTACCACCGATGTCCCGATATACCGAATTGGATCAAATATACGCTGCACTTTTTTCGATGTATACGGAAACGGCCATAACTTCGCTAAATATTGACCGATTTTGACATTCAAATACACCATTTTAACCCTTTTTTTGCATGCTTTCCAATGGTGCAAACCACAAGTCGTTAGCTCCACCCGTTCTGAAGTTATGTAATAAAAACCATTTAGCTTACAGTTTTAAACAAACGCCGCCTGAAAAATAAGAAAAACTTGTTTACTCGTATTTTATGACTAATATATCAAATAAGTTCTCGTCTGTTCATTAATGAATATCAACATTTTCACATATTTAGATTTTTTCATCTTTACAATTGTGCAGAAAATGTTTGGCTGCATGCACTTTTTTGGGATAAGGTCTTGGGAAAATAGCTGCAGGGAAAAAGAGCTTTGTATTACATTTTTTTAATTTTCTTTAATATTTTATGAGGCTATGTTAAATAGAATTTTTTTTTCTTGTAGTACATCGGCAGCATAAACTGTATCACACTTTCATTTTTTTGCAAAATAATCATTATTTAGTGTTATATCGGCAGTTATCGGCATTCCATTTTGACAGTAATCGGTACATCGGCACATCCCTAAGTGAGACTTAATATCTTCCCTAGACATAAGATTCGAAAAATTAATTATAAAACGGCCCAGGGGCGGTTAATAAGCAATTTACAGCAAATAAAGTTAAAGACAACAAAATCAACCAGTTCATTCTTTACCTTAAGTGCAAGTAGACTTTTGTTAATTTCTGCTCCTTCCAGGCGCGTTTGACGATTGGCACTGGAAGTATCGGCACCTCTTTCATTTCCTATGGAATTAAACACAAAAATTGATTCAAATGGTAATTAATATTTCTAGGCAAACAAAATCGACGCGACGATATCATCGGGGGCATCATTAGACAAATTTTTTCGCTTTTGACGTATGCCCAAATTAGTATTTTCTTATGTGTAGTATACACAGGCCAGTGACACGATTCAAGCACTCATCCTTATGCAGGGTGGTCCACAAAAAACTGACGACCTAGAATTTTCAAGTCTAACTTTTCTCGTTAGCACTCCTCAGAAACAAAGTCAAATCTAATGAAACAAAGATTTTTGTCCTCTCCTGGTTGTGAGGGTGCTAAATAGAAAAGTTGGACTTAGAAAATGTTGGGTCGTCAGTTTTTTGAGGACCACCCTGCATAAAGC
This sequence comes from Lithobius niger, assembly GCA_023313725.1. Classification (NCBI taxonomy): domain Eukaryota; kingdom Metazoa; phylum Arthropoda; class Chilopoda; order Lithobiomorpha; family Lithobiidae; genus Lithobius; species Lithobius niger. The sequence goes on along the minus strand of JAHWFP010015890.1, from coordinate 23,534 downwards.
ATTACCTCTACCAATAACACATTTTTTTAAACTAACCTGCAAGGTCAATCAGTGAAAATTTTCCATGCAGCCTCCGAGTTCCTCTGAAAGTAAAGCCACATTACAATTACGTACGAGAATCTTTATAGAGCTTCATAGCGCATAAAACTAACCAGTAAAACTTTGCTGGAAGTGAACAATGATTGCAAGGGCTGCACCTGCCAGGGGGAGGAGGAGGGGGGAGGGGAGGGAGGCGAGACACCACCATGAATGCAGAAAGTTCTTGAAATACAACCTACATTTGACAACAGAACAAGATGTCCCTTGATTGAAAAAGGGGGTGGGGAGGGGGCAGTGACCCTGGTGGGAGTTAGAGTGTGAAGCTCCCCGATGGTTCGATAAGTCCTGTATCGTGGAATGTATTCCACATGCCCTGAAAATCTTGCGCAATCTAATCTAAAATGAAGACGCACAAGGCTCAATTTACAACAAAATGGATTCTTTTAATGAACTTACCTTTTCCTTAGGATAATTTGAAATACAGCATGTGACCTGGAAGAGTGCTGGTTTGCGGACGTTTGACCCGACGTTCTGGAATAACACAAAGGACAAATATTTATCCTAAACCTTAGCACACTGGAGACTTTTCAGAATAAACTTCTCCATACTTTCCATGAAGGGCTCCAACAAGTTTTCAAATGTAGGCAAAAAGTGTTGCAAAGTATTTAACTATTCGGTGCATCCAGAGTTATGCGTACTTTCCATCAAAAGTTATGAAGGAAAATAGGCCAGTTTCTTTATTTGGAACCAATAGGGGTCCGCACAGAGGGTTTCAAGGAGAGGAGGAACTCTTTGTGCGCCACGATTTGTCTACAAATAAACCATCCCAGGCCATAATTTTCTGGTGATAAGCGCACACACCGACAATGGACCCTTTTAAGCGCAATTCGTTGTGTTTTATTGAAAACAAATGCACCCATTTTTTGGTAGAAAAATTACTAGCAAACAGGCTTCTAAAAATTAAAATTACACAAAAAAAATCAATGAACATTAACAAAAGCGTAACGAGAATTAAATGGACATTGTGAAGTTCACAGGCCATGAAGGGTTAACACTAAGGCTGTACAGATGCAGATATCGTATCGGTAATCTGCAGACATTCAATGGATCGGAATCGGTATTTCTTAGAGATTCCTTTGCAGATACCACACTTCACCCTTGATGATGTAGAGTTTCATGTTTCCTGTCTGCCACAGTTATGGAAATTGAAGTGCAACACAAAGTTTCATCCTGAATAAAATCATTATTTGCATCGAGAACTTTGTGTTCACTGCCTTCAGACGGTCACGATTCCAAAAATAACAGTGCAACATGAAGTCTCGCCTTGAATTAAATCGGCATCGGTTTAACAGATACCATGCGGTATCGGATCGGTAGAAGTAGTATCGGTACAGCCTTAGTTAACACCAAAAAAAAAAAAAAAAAAAAAAAAAAAAAAAAAATCGGGAATTTGTCGGAGACAGTTCAAAAGGAATTTTAAATTAAATGCTTAATTTTACATTAAAGCTAAGAGGTAAACAGCAAAACAATTTGTGTAGGGACAAAGTATGCCGAATATAAATTCTTACATGTAGTAAACTAGTTGTTTTTAGCAGCTGGCAAGCCACTTGTACAAGAATAAGATCACTTTAAAAATAGGGCAAAATAGGGATGAGAAAAAGAGAAATTGCAACCACTGAACATGGTTGAACCGATACCAACTGTAAGATTCTTTTTTTAAAACTGTTGCCGATACTAGTAGATACAACTTTTTTTTTATGAAGAGTGAAGTTTATGAAGTAGTAGTTTGCAAAACGCTGTAAACCGCAAATATCGTTAGCTCTAATGGTTCCCGAATTAATAGATATTTCAGCGAAAGTAGCCAATACCACCCGACGAAGTCAATTTGTTAGAGTACCTGCCGGTAAGTACTCATCAGTTCGGTGTTTAGGCAAACAATTGAATTATATCCTTACCTAACACTGTTTCCATGTTGAATTAGTTTAAGAACATCTTCAACACAGTCCACCGGTTTCTCTTGTAAACCAACAATCTGGACTTGTTGTTTGCCATCTTCTAGCACCCGAAGTTTAGACTTCTGGTCTAGAAGATCGAACACCTACAGAGAAAAAAAAAATTACTGTACCGTAAAGTATTTTACTGAAGTGCTTCACATCAGGAGTCGACTCAGAAGCTTCTATCGCACGATAGCCCAAATCTCAGAAAAATCTACTACACTTTGAATTTTAGGTAAAGGGATAATTCAATCAAAAATGTTCAAAATAACACGGGGAACTGTAATGAAAACATTGTCGACCCAGTCAATGATCAAATGACTAAAGGAGGATCAAACAAAACCTGGATTGCTGGGATTTGAAATCAGAGGGTGCGTCGATTGAGCAAAAGAGAACTTGTAAAGTCAGCAGAAGAGAACTTAACGATTCAGTTTTTGCCAATAATTCAGACTTATGGCCTAATTGGTAATCGACAAGGCCCTCCAATTTTTCAAAATTTCACGATAGTGTAAAATTATTAGGTGTATTATTATTAGGCGAATTATTTTATAATCACATTTAGAAATGCCATTTTTTGGTGATTAACCCTTTACTTCATAGACATTTAAGATTTAAAAATGTCACACCGCTTACTTTGAAAATTTGAGTCCATGTTTAAGTTTTGTTCCAATATCCTTGCGAATTTTCGACAGTCAGGTTTTCTGGAGTTGGAGGGGCTCAGAACGACTGTCTTCACCAGGGTACCACATCACCGTTTACTTCGTCGTGAATGTTCGCCTGCTTTCGTTCGTTGGAATGCGGCGCGAGGCCATAGCCTCCGTAACTTGTAGGCCAGTGCACCACTTCTCCCGCAGCAACTTATTAAACTCTCCTCTCAGCAGGAACTGAATGTTTGGGTTTGACGGTCCCTGGATATTCATCAGCACAGCCTTCTCTCGGCTGTGGTGTTGAATAGCCAGGGATTATAGGCTTCTCAGATGCACATCATTGTTAGAGTTGGACTTGAGGAGTGTCACAGTGCCTTCCCAGTTGACTTGGGGGCTTGTATCCTTGTGGCGGACTGCAATGCCATTCGTTACTTCATTCCTGGTGTCTGCCATGTGCTGCTCGACTCTCGTACGTATACCTTTTCTTGTCTCTCCCACATAGACAGCATCACAATCCCCACATGGAACTCGGTAAACGCCTTCTCGGGTGTTTTTAATGTGCTTCAAGTTGGCCTGCAAGTTACGGAGGCTATGGCCTCGCGCCGCATTCCAATGAACGATAGCAGCAGGCGAACGTTCACGACGAAGTAAACTGTTATGTGGTAGCCTGATGAAGACAGTCATTCTGAGCCCCTCCTACTCCAGAAAACCTCACTGTCGAAAATCCGCAAGGATATTGGAACGGTAAATATTCTTTACTTTTAAATCTAAGCGTACAAAATGTAAACAAACATTTAAGAGAACTTGCATCCCCATTTCCTTGTGAAAATGCAAGTTTCTCCACAATTGCGCATCACAGTAGAAATTACGCTGTAACTTTTGAACTGCTCATTATGAACCACAGGTTTTTTTTCAATTCTAAAATGTCCAGGTGGTGTCATTACTGTGATGTCAAAAATGCAACTAGATTAATCATTATGTTTCATTATTTTGAAGTGCGAGAAACACAAGACTCATAAAAAATGGGTATGTTTGGGATTCATGGAGAATGGTATATGTGAAGGAAAGGATTAATATATACCAGTGCCAAAAATAAAATGGTTAATTGCTCAATTATGCAAATAAAATTAGTACAGTAAACCTATGCAAACTATCCAAACACCCAATTTAAATTTGCATTTTCACCAATATTGCGTTTTTTCGTGATTGTTTTCCAACTTTTTAGGAAAATTAAGTGTTTCTTTTGGTCAAATCAAAAACTTCCAGCCAATTCCAGTAAACTAAAATGGGATATACAGGCCAATATTTTAAAGAAAAATGGCACAAGTTTCGTTTCATTACTTCAATTGGGTGAAAGCAATATATATTTTTCTACAATTCAGTTAGTTACCGTACTGGCCCAATTGCAAGGCGGCTCAAATATGTGCTAACTTGCCGTTTTGCGCTATAAATTCAACAAGAATAAACGGGCACTATAAGGCCACTTAAAAGAAAAGTTGGTTCTTGGGGATTTTTTTCAAGAAAACCGTGCAGGCAGAATTTTATTTTTTATTTTTCGACCCTATTTTTCCATACATTTTGGGGAATTATTTTTTAGTTTGGGTAAAATAAAGAATACTGCCTCGTAATGCTTTTTACCATGACAACACAATTATTTAACGACAAGAATGGTAATTTTGTATTTTTATTTTTCACCAAGGGCTATATTTGTTCTGTAACTGCTATGTTTGCCGCGTCGTTTCTTTTTATTTCCCGTCAAAAAAAATTGGTGCGGGAGGGCCCGAGAACCAACTTCTTTTTTTAATGGCCTAAGGCGGACAACTTTCAGCCAAGATTATGCCAGTGCCTCTTACCAGTACAGTTGGTACCCTAGCGTAATTCAGCCAATGCAGATTCAGAATACCATTTTCCATTAGATACGGTTGTTTTTTTTGTTAATTTTAGTTTTTGCCAAATAATTCACAAACCATTTGAGCTATTGATTTCTCATTAGGACCAATAGACAGCTTTCGAAAAAAAAACTAGTTGAATGGTGAATTCAAACTTCAAAATCGTCAAAATTTCGCCGAGCTACGGATTTGAACGTCAGTATAAGACGAAAATGAAGTTTTAATGAAACAAATTTGAAAAAAAAAAATACCGTCTTATCAAGCCAGTATGGTAAATTTGAAAAAGGAAATACTGTCCAAATGTTGAGGGAAATTGAAACGTTCCTACCTTGCCACTATAAATTTCAAAAAAACTAGACGACACTTCTAAATCTTCTACTTTATACTTTGGAGACCGTAGAAGCTTGAAAACGTCCTTAGCTGCACATAAAAAACAACCAATAGCACAATGAGGAACAATTTAATTAACATCACGATCCTGGGAAAGATTAAACATGTGTCACTCATCCCGCCAACCAGGCAGGACTGAACAAAAATGACAACTTTTTATTAGATTTAGATTTTACTGTCAATATTGAATCATATGTCTGGTGTGATAACATTATTATTATTTATTCTATTCCGTACAACAAGGTACATATGGTTTTGGGAAAGACAAAAATAAACAACACAATAATCAAAACAAAGGTAATACACTCAAGGTGGACCTTGGTCCAAATCGCTGATCGCCTGCAACACCGCAATGCCCTGTACATGGTCACGAGTCCTTTGCCTCAACAGCCGTAAGTCGTGGGGAGTACGGATCTCGCACCATCGTCCCAGATGCATTAACCCCTCTGCAACAACTGCACCAAGACCTTGTCCCCAATTGTCGGTTCCCCCCCTGCAAGCAACAATCAGGGCATTGTTAGAGTTCAGTGCATTACTCCACAGCGTAGCCTGTTGTAAGAGCATGGCAAGTTCTAGAGTGAGGAGGTTCCCGTCTCTGCAAGCTTGATGATTGTGACTACAACAGTTGAGCCAACAGTCGAGACAACAGTTGAGCCCGTTTTATGGCCCCATGATAAACCGATGACAGTTTGTTCATTGTCGCCCTAGAATAGCTGCAGCAGGTTGCAAGACCGTACAGCGCCATAGCTCTAGTCCTCAGCAGATGCACTTTCACCTCCTCAGGAGAGGAGGCAAAGGTATGCACGATGGCATTGCTCTTCTTGCATACCTCTAACCGGACTTTTCGCACATGTAAATCATCCGACAGAACTCCATTCAGTTCTACACCCAGACAAGTTACCGACTTGACCCAAGTGAGTTTTGTTCCATTCAGATGTAGAGGTTCAACGATCTCAGAGTCACCCCCAAAAATAACTCCGACCAATTTTAGGACGTTAAATGACAGGCCTTTCGTCTCCGCCCTGTAGCACAGCCGGTCCAGAAGGAACTAAAGAGCACGCTTACTGGGTGCCAAGAGTACAATATCGTCAGCGTACGCAATAATGTTCAGAGCAGTTCCGTTGACCCAACAGCCGGTAGGCAAGCCGCCTAGCTCTGTAACAGCTTCATCGAACACAAGGCAGAAAAGAAAACGGAGAGAGGGGGCTGCCATGCCTAACACCACACATTATGTACCTACCTACCGCGATATTGTATTGTGTATAATACCATATTAGAGTGGCTAAGAACCAAAATAATCTACGTGCACTTTTGCTGATTTTTTTTTAGATAGATATTTAAGGATAAAGTAAGAACACCATACAAAAGTCCACAGAACCACTAACTTAATGATTCTGTGACAACCAACCACAAATAGATGTACAAAAACGGGGAATAATAAGCATCTCCATGTTTGTGAAGTTTCTTTATATAACACGTGTCTGGATGAGGAATTGGAGCATGTGTGTGTGATTTACCTGGATTTACACAACTAATTTTCCAACATTACTCACACATACAGATACCATGGTACCGGTACCAACGCCCTGGTCCAGTTATCACTGTTTACATATTGTACCAATTTCTAGAATTCCTATAAATTTGAATGTTTGAAAAATTCTACGACACGAACTCACGCTAAAATTCAAAAATCCTGCCTTGTGGTGGCCTGATGAAGACAGAAGGACTACATTTTTTCAATCTCTAGTCAATGAACCCTGCCGAAAATTCGCAAATCGGTCGGATTTGCTGGTTTTTGAATTTGAGCGCAATTTTGTGTCCTAGAATTTGTATGCTAGTTAAAGGGACAGTAGTCGCTTAGCCATTTTTATCGAATTTCCTCGATACACTACCGGATGTAGATTTTTAAGAAATCATCTAACAATTTTTAAGAGCTCTGGGCCCAACTTCAATGTTAAACGTGGTACACACCTGTATTTTTGTGTTATCTTCTCGCAGTTTCCCCGCAGTTAAGCACTTCCTGCCACTGTCGGGAAGTCTTGCGGGAACTATATTCTAAATCATGCGACTCTTTTGTCACGAGCATATGAACGAACAAATCATGGCCTCGACAGGCATCAAATGAACACGGAAGAGCAAACACAGCAAAGAAACGCGTCTAAGTGGAACGCAATCGATACAGCAAATTATCGTGAGAATTTTTGTTTTCTTTCCGCAAAACGATGACCGTGCTCAACTTAAGCTGAAAAGACCACAGCGTACCTTACGCTTCAATAATTTTACAGATCAAAGCTTTTCTAAATGGTCGCTGACAAACAAACCACAGATCTATACAGTATATCTCAAAGGACGCTGCTAGTTTTATGCCCTTATTAGAGAAATGACGTGACCTTCGGTAATCGTCGAGCTTTTACGGAAACAGGAAGCTGCTTCTTGGCAGGATTCGAGAAGAGCTATGCCCCAATTAGGGCAATGACATTTTCGTGAAACGTCGGATTTTGACGGAAACACGAAGATGCTTCTCGGTTAGGATAAGTTTAATTTGGCATATCAGCAACATAAAATTGAGGTTAGGCCTAATACGAAATGCCAATGCCGAAGCGAATGAAATTACGGATTGGTTGCCAAAATGCGATGGGGGACAGTATCGCTATGCCAAATAAGAGTTGAACACTGTAAACCAAACTTAAAACATACAACTAAACACTAAAGCAAAATTACTTTGTAAATCAAAATCGAAACCGTAAAACAAAACCCCACGCTGCCTTTCAGTAACCGGATATTGTGCCAAGGATCAGTCCGCAGTGTCAAAACGAACTACATTGTTGCGCGGTTTCGTGTGTGTGAAGAGCATGATTAGTTAGTTTAAAAAAAAAAAAAAAAAAAAAAAATCAATAATCCCAATAACAGATTGTTTTCTTTTAAAAGCCATACTTACTGTTGGAACCTGTAGCGGATGGAAAAAAGAGCGGAACCGGTACAGCTTTTGATGTCCAAGAAACGTGGTCAGTTAAATAAAAGAAAAAAAATGAAATGCTGGGTTGCCTGGAGCTTCAATTTCTCATCACACCTGTAAACCTAACAGTTATATTTTTGCATGGTCGTATAACAGGTCTATTGTTGTAAGAGGAAGTAATCGATCACAATGGTTTACAGAGCAAATGTAAACCACTCATTGGAACATCTCTACTGGCTGATGGGCCCATTACAAAGCAAAAATGGTTATGAAACGGCAACACTTACCTGCTAAAGCATAAACTCCTTTTGTACAGTCCTGAGATTTTCCATTGAAGTCCCCACCCATCGTCTAAAAATAAAATATTTTAATCAGATTTGAAAAATACAAATCTTACCACAACCATAATATAATCAACTTTGCTTAACAGAGAATTTCTAAGGGCACGTAGGACACTAAAACTTTTATATTACAATTAATCTTCATAATTTTAAATTAAAAACAAAAAAAATTAGCCAGTGTTATAACAGCACTTTGCTTCCACCTTGTACTTGTGCAGGACTGGTTGAATGAGCAACCTGGAATCATGTCACAATGTATTTCCAAACAAACTTTCTTAAAAATTAAGGTCACTGAGCCTTGAAGTCAACCGAAACAATTTAATGATTGTATAGGTGTCGGACAATAAGCTCTAGCTTGTTATTAGGCCCAAGTGGCAGATGTCAAGTGGCTGAACTGGCTCAATTTTAAACATTACCCGTTGAAAGCAAAAATATCTGGTAAAGGGAAGAGGCAAACCCGGGGAGTGAACTGGGAAACCTCAGATTGTCGTAGGCGTTGAAACATGTTCCAGAATTGGCCAGAATAAGTTCCCATAGCTGCTGGAGGAGCATGGCATCCTCTCATGCTACCATGGCCGGCAATCCTGGCGGGGACTTTCCCTAGGTTAGGTTCGGGTTCGACCTGATCCGCAAACCTCCAGCAACCAGGCTGAACTCTCACCACCCAGGCACGATGACCACCAAGGACTGATTATCATTTTCAAACTCTCCCAGCCAATGGTGTGAAGGTTGCATCGCGGTTTGTTGGAGACAAGTTTGCTTCAAATATATAAAATGAAAACACTTGAGGTTGGGCTTAAAATGCGCGGGAGGACCAAACTCGGGTGTCCAGTAAGTTTCACGATGCTCAAAGTTGCCCTTAAGTAGTACTGGTTAATTTTTTTGGCCATCTATTTCCTAGAGCAAACGCTACGATTTTGTCCTTTTGCTAAAAATGTCCACCCAACTAGTGGAATATAATGGCATATACCGCTATATTTCGTCCATCTAAGAAACTTTATGAAGATGTTTCAAAAAGCCATACCTCCCAATTTCCGTGAACCTATCTAGCTTTAGCAACATTTAACATAAGTTTGAACGAATGTTGTTTACAGCGGTCATTCGTCGTCAAGACCAACCACAAGTCTGTGCGCACCCTGTGAGCGGAGCTATTTAAAAAAAACCCACGCTTCAAGCCCCCTAGTGTTGGTTTCACCTAATACATAAAAGGGAAAACACACCTTACCACACAGCAGAACATTAAACAGTCATTCCATTTAAATTTTCGATGATTAACGATCACATTCAGAAACTGCACTAACTTTAGGAGTTCACATCACAACATACACACACATTTGAAATCCATGCACCCGTGCAAATGAGCATGCCGTGTACTCTCATAAAGTTGGTGCAATTTCTCAAGAAGGTGATCGTTAATCATTGACAATATAAATGAAATGACTGTTCACCATTGTTCTGCTGTTTGGTAAGGTGGGTTTTCCCATTTTTATAAGCATTTCCGGATTTTCTGCACGAACCCGACAAACATTTGATACAAACATGCAAATTACTAGTCATAATTAAACTTCTGTTTCGGGAAGTTTGTTACTCGTCAACCTTTTGCAGGATTGTGCAACCCTTGCATCACCCAAAAGCAAACACAAAAAGCTCTTACATGCGTTTTCCCACTGCCGGTTTGTCCATACGCAAAACAAGTTGCCATTCCTCCTTCAAAAACAGTATGAATTAACGGTTTTGCTGTATATCTAGAAACAAAACAAAATCAATAGTTGTAATAACACTGATAAGCAACTTCTAACTGCTAGGGAAATGCGAGTAGAAAAATCTTTATTCGATTCGAGTCGAGCCGAGTTTGCAACAGAAAATAGAGTATCGAGCCGAGTAGAGTATTTGATGGAAATATTTTGTTTGCAAGCTTCCCTTTAATTTAACCCTCAGGGTCCTATAATTATTTTCCAAACAAACATGTGTATAATATAGATGCAATACTTGATTATATTCAACTTTAATAAAGAGCCGAATTATCGGCTCGTAGGCCCCAGGGGGTTAAGATAATAGGAACAAAGATGGTACTTAGTTGACTGTGTAGGGTCATGGTTTTCCAGTTTTAAGGATACAACTTGAAAATGGTTTCAGTCATTGACTTTTAATCTGCTCCACTGGAAAGCTCTCGTCGAGACGATCGATTTGGTATATTGGATTATTAAAAAAAAATCGGTCAAAATTGACGAAGTTATCGCATTTTCACCAGATTCGAGTCTTTCTACTATGGACGTTCATACCCGGCTCGACTTTTTCGAGTATCGCACACCCCTACTAACAATGAAAAAGTATCCTCTTCACACACCCATACTCTTGCACATGCAGTAAACTCACCATCCAGCCCACATCTGGTAACAGACAGCAGGCCGTCCAGAGGTGGGCTGGTAATAAGGGAAGGGAAATCCATTTTGAACAAATAATCCCCCCCCCCCCCACAAAATATGCCACACACACCCGCCACCGCTGTACGTTATGCATTATTGCAGAGACCGCCCAGCAAGCATGGATGGAGCTGTTACTTGTCAAGAGAGTTCGTAATACATTGACATTTCTGCCAAATTACTTTGGTTTTCGAAAAAATACTTCATTCAACAAGTAACAGTCGACTGGGTACTGAGCGAAGAAGCCAAAGGAGCCTACGTGGAAGAAGAAACGCAGAATTTGTAAAAGCCTCAGAACATATGCAAGCGATTGCCAATGCTAACAAACCAAGACGTATGATTGCAGCACATAACGTAAACACGGACCACAGCATTGCTCGGGAAACCACTAGGGTTCTACTTGCATTCCAACTCCAGCCCAGAGGAACATCTACAAACGCTCAAGGTCCCACCAATGCAGCATTGTAGAGACTAGAACATTTCCACTGATAAATGAGCAAGGGCCTTCGTAACCTACCTAGATGTGCACCGATGTTGATATCGGAACTCTGCCTTTTTGGCTGCAACGGTCATCGGAACATCGGCATCGGTTTTAGGCAGCAGATGTTAAAACATTGGAAATCCACAAATTTGTAAATCATTTCATAACAATGTGCTTATAACTAATTTCTGGGAGCCGAATTTTAGGCCTACAGAATATTTTAATTTTATTTTTGAAATCCTCTTAATCATTTTCGACTCAACGAAATCGACATTTGAGCACATCGGTGCATCCCTAACCCTACCATTATATAGCTTGCCATACCTCACCTTACACACCGACAGTGGAGACCAATTCTGACTCCACCTCTGGAAGGGGAAAGCTTCTTCTAGCTATGCTCACTTGAGCAAGTCCTGAGACGTGCACAATTCAAATGTTATTTTAGTGTTCATTTGATTGCGACATTTTCTTGTGGAATTCTCGGCTAGGTCTGAAGGTGGCAGTCATAGGCCACTGAAAATGTGTTAGCAATGAACTGTTTCTCTCCATATTATTTTTCCCCGCATTCACGCTGGTCTTCCATTTCACATGCACATCGCAAAACTACAACGCTCGCAGTGTTGCAAATTTCAACAGTTCTGAAGGATTTGTAATGAAATTCAAGTCTTGCCATCTTTCATTACATATCCTTCAGAACTGTAAAAAATTATGCAATTTTGCGAGTATTGTAGTTTGGAGAATGTGCATGTGAAATGAAAGCCCAAATTTAACATGAACGTGACTCAAACAAAAAGTACTTACCTATAAACTAGTTCATTTGTTGCACTTTCATCAAAGGCAAAGTCAAAGCGAAATATTTGATTCTCTAAATATTTTGTGAGGTCGACCTTAGTCTTCGGCTCGTGAACGATGGTAAGTTCTTTGTTCGGGATGGTGACCACATCCACTTCTTTCCTATTTAATTCTAAACAAAAACACGAAACGTTTAAGTTACAAGAAGTAAATTACAATAGCAACAAAGTTTTCCGAACTTCATACCAATTTACGGATGAGAACGCTTTTGTAAATGCAAAATAATTTTAATGTCAAAACAATCTAAACTGCTAGTTTTACGATTGACCCCTGTAAATAAGTACGCTTAAAAATGGATCTTTTAGCTAACACTGTACCAAATTTGGGTTGCTTCAATTAAACTTCCGTTAGAATGAAACGTGGTGCAACGAAAAGAAAAACAGTATTTGATGACAAATGTCGATGTTTAGTTGGCAGTTAACTATTGCCATTCATTAAGGCTCGGTCGATACCAACTTTCACCGATCCGACACGGTCCGATGCTTCTTCACCAATACTTCAATGCCGTAAAGTTAATGTTTCTTCCATATTCAGAAACAAAATTTGATGTTAAATTCTATTCTCAAAGCTCTACGAGTAAGCTTCTCGCAGTAAAGGGCGTTTTTTTGGAACCAGTGTTTTTTTCTGCCAAATAATTCGAGAACGACTGAAGCTATTGCTCCGAAATTAGCATAATTGGAAAGCTCTCCAAAAAACGGTTCGAATGGTGTATTGGAACATCAAAAACGGTCAATTTTTGACGACATCGCAAAAACCGATATTTTACCAAAATAGTGGCCGTGGTACATGACAAAAAAAAGTGAAATATACGGCATTTGATGGTTAAAAGGTTTCCATTGGCAGAGGGTTTCGTTAGCACCTCTAGATTGATTTTAGAAGTGGTGCCACGAAATTCGTCCTTCAGGGCCCGAAACGAAATGGCAGCCATAATCTCCTCCAAAATGAAAACCGTACAAGAACCGTTAGTGATACACAAAAACGGTTGAGATAAAAGTTGTTGGCAATAATTCAATCTACAATGTCATTCCCATTCATTTTTTCCATATCTCTTATGGTTTTCGAGAAAAATGGAGTTTAGGCATTTTCTGCCATTTTTCGGCTAACTTTCAACTGCTGCTACGTCGTATCCAATTCAGGTGGGTGGCTCCAATTAGATTCATTTGAAAGGTGGGACTGTTCTTTGCAACAAGGGTCGTTGGGGTCTACGACTGTAGGAACTGCGCTACGCCCATTCTACTAGTGGATGTTATCACAGTCACCGTCTGATTTTTTGCTCATTTTCAATTTTCAACTTGTATTGTGACGTTTAATTAGGCAGATGACTCCAATTACATTCATTAGAAAGGTGGGACTGTCTGCTTTGCAACAAGGGTTGTTGAAGGGGTCTGCGATTGCTAGGAACGTCTGTTTCGGTAGGGGCTGGTATAACAGTCACCGTTGGACTTATCGCTTATTTACAACTTTCAACTGGTGCTGAGACGTTTCTAATTTAGGTAGACCCTTTCAACTACCCTTGTTGCAAAGCAGGCATCCCTAAATTTCAGATAAATCTAATTGGAGTCATCTACCTAAATTAGAAACGTCTCAGCACCAATTGAAAGTTGTAAATGAGCGAAAAGTTTAACGGTAACTGATATACCATCCTCTAGTAAAACAGGCGTACCTCGGTTCCTAACAGTCGTAGACCCTTTCAACTACCCTTGTTACAAAGAAGACATTCCCACCTTTCGAATGAATCTAATTGGAGTCATCTACCTAAATTAGACACGTCACAATAACAGATGAAAGTTGAAAATTAGCACAAAATCCAACGGTGACTGTAACACCAGCCCCTAGTTAAACGGGCGCAGCTCCGTTCCTAACGGTCGTAGACCCTTTTAATGACCCTTATTGAAAAGACGACATTCCCACCTTTCGAATGAATCTAATTGGAGTCATCCACCTGAATTAGAAACGACGTAGCAGCAGTTGCAAGTTAGCCGAAAAATGGCAGAAAATTGCCTAAAATCCATTTTTCTCGAAAACCATAAGAGATATGAAAAAAATGAATGTTAATCGGTGCCTGAAGTAGTAGTTACATCACAAGAAGTAGTTAATTGATGTAATAGGTATCATGTGGTTTTAACAGTACTGTACCATCTTACTAAAGCTGTACCGAGCACATTTTTTTTTCCTACCGAGCCGATCCCGAGCCAAGCGCTCAAAAACTGCCCGGCACACCGAGCCGAACCGATTAGTGATGCGGTTACCAAGCGTATGAAAGCAAATGTTTGCAAAAAGCATAAAGTAAACGGTAGGTAGTCTGCACGAATTACCTACAAATTTAGTTCCTGTATTAAATTGTTGAGGTAGCCGTTCAACCTTCCTGCAGCACGAACAATGCATCGACCGTCATCATAGACTGGAACTGAGTAACCACCAGAACGAAGCTCGCGTTCAAAGTCCATTGGCCACAGGACCGCGTGCCAAGACCAGATGCGAGCTGAGCCGCTTGGCTCGGTTAAATGGACGTTAAGTGCTCGGTTTACCGAGCATTGCCAATCATGCTTTGCTCGGCGAGAATCGGCTCGACAGCTCGGAATCGGTACAGCCTTACATCTTACCTTTCTTATTTAGCGGCCTTTTGCGTACACAAACACAAATTTGATGGTCCTCTACAATATCAACATCTTTTAATGGCTTAAACTCGAGGGAGGCACGATATTCACGAATCATAGCCAAAAATTCCCAGTTTGGGTTGCCAGGGTCCAAGTTGCGGAGCTCCTGCTTTTCCGCTTTTTGTTCTGCTTGCCGGGCACGCCGCTCTTCACGGTTTTTCTTTAACTTTTCAACTTCTCTTACAACATTGGATCTTCGCCGGGCTGCTAAAACAGAAAAACATTTTTTTTCTATGCCGCTACAGTAACTCTTCAAGCTTTGAATATTTTTTCTTCATGGTCTTAAAAACTTAATTTATACTTACTTACAAATGAATAAACTTGGAAGGAATGTCCAGAATTCAGTCAATGATTTTATCATTGATTAATTAGGTTCGATTTACATTGTCACCTCGCTGGGATTATATTTCAGTACCCCGTGTCATACAAAATGTATTTGCAATTTAACCAGGGGTTTGTGATTTCATCATCGATTAAATAGGTTTGATTTACAAAAACTCTAGCTGGGATTTACCCCATGTCATACGAACTGCATTTGCAATCTAACCATGGGTTTGCACCGTGATATGTGAAATGTACAGGTTCTTCATACGAATCTCCAAGTGGAGTGGAGTTTGACCTTTAAACTATACGGAAATCTGAATGAAAAATCAAATTCTCAAGGCAACGTATTCTTTCTTACCAGCTGCTGGAATTGTTGTTGCCTGGGGCTGGGGTGGTGGGAGGGGACCAAGTTGATCGGTGTGGCCATTTTGTGACGGAGCCCTTGCTACACTGGGACGTACTTTTAAGGATCCGGCTGAAAAAGATAAAATATTCTAGATTACCATAAACCAGATCATCACCTGCTTTACACCTAAGCTCAGTTAACAATACCAAGCACATGCATAGTTTTTTTTTTTTTTTGCTGGATTAAAAAATTGAGCAATCACTTGACCTACAGATTTATAAAAGAAATAACCTGGTGGATTTTTCAAGGATCACCTACACGATAAAGAACATTTTTAATTCCGAATTTTTCTGCCAAAAAATCCTTAATTATGCAAAAGAAGGTTGACATCAGTTAAGTATGCTTAACTTCTATGGTCGCCCACACCCTCACCCGAACTTGGCAATTTGACGGAATTAAAACAAAAAGTGAAGTAATCAAAAATTTTGGAATTAGAGAAAATACTCGTCCGTACAGATTAGACCGTGGCATCAACTTTCACACGATGCGTACTTATGTTTGTTGTTGATCGTATATTTTCACTGTTACATCAGACACATTTCACATTAGCCTACACTACATCTTCCGACGGGGTACTAGGGGTTGCCTAATACGCAATAAGATGGCTCCCTACATACAGTAAGATAATGGATATAAAACAACCCCCAACCCCTTTCAACCTTTGATTTTTAAATAAATTTCTTGGAGCCTTATGATGTGTGAAGCAAACTAATTCTTACTGATAAACCAGCTCAAATTTTTAACCACTTAAGCAAGTGAAGTTATTTCGGGGGAGGAGGTTAGTACCTGGATAGGCAGCAAATTGTTTCAAGTTGATGGGGTGCCTCGTACTGGGAAGACACTTATCGTTCCTTCCTCGGAGTGACAAAACAAACTAACTTCTACTTTGAATGTTCAAAATCAATACATCTCCAAATTTAAAGGGCAATTACATCCATTTTGACATGCACGTTTTACTTTTGGATCAAAATACACGATAACTAAATACAAGAATTGCGGTAAGAATACGTTACGTACCTCCGATACAACAATTTAATTACTGCATAACCAAAACACGACACGGAGACCGCCATTGTTTTGCTGGAATGTGCAGAAATTAATGCCGACAGACGTCACTTTTCGATTTCGACTCGCAGCCGATTGCGATAGGCCTGTTGGCTGTGCGAGCTCAAGCGTCCGACAGCCTTAGCTGGCCACGGACATTTAAGGCCGTCGGACGCTTGAGCTCTCACAGCCAACAGAGCTATCTCAATCAGCTGCGAATCGAAAAGTGACATCTGTCGGCATTAAATTCTGCATGTTCCAGGAAAACAATGGCGGTCTCCGTATCGTGCTTTGGTGATGCAGTAATTAAATTGTTGTATCGGACGTACGTAACGTATTCTTACCGCAATTCTTGTGTTTAGCTATCGTGCAAGTGATCTTAAAAGTAAAACGTGCATGTCAAAATGGATATAATTGCCCTTTAATGCTCAAAATGAATAAAGGCAACGGGTTCGTCTGCACGGCACGCGCACAGCGATAACCAACAATGCCCGGTTAAGGATGCCGCAGCCGCGACATGCACTCACCCTCAGGATACGCCCAGTCCCGGTGTGGAGCCGCACCAGCTTCGGACCCCAGCCCGACTGGCCCAGTCCTCGGAGCCAAGAGTGTTCCAGTGAGAAAAAAAAAAAGTCACTCCTCGCGTGTGAAGAATCGCAATAAAAGGCTGTGCGCTCCGTATTAGGACTCACGTTTTAACATGCCCGCCGGCGAAATATACAGTGGTAAGGGTCGACCGATTGTTCGGCATCGGCATCGTCATCGGCGCCGATGGAATGAATTTTAAGGCATCGGTGAGCAATCGGCTTGCCGATGTATTGCCTCCTATAAATCGGCATTTACATCGGCCGCAACAAATATGAAGAAAAAAAACATCGGCATCGGCTGGCCAAACGAACTGTCTGCCGATGGAAGACCGATTGTTGTTATTTAGTATTTGAAACAAAACGAATTCCGTAGGCGCGCGGTCAACAACAAGCAGCGATCGCTTCCGTGAAATAGGCCTAATTTGCGCGATTCTGTTTGCATGGGATCGTGTAACTCACGGTCACGGTACAAACAACAGTACAAACAACAAAATCCTCAGTAGCCGAAACATAGTTTAACGAACTTTTAATTGCAATGTTAATCCCTATACTATTGTATTTATCTTTTAACGTAACCATTAACGATTTAATTTCAAACGAAAATGTTTGCCAGCCAGCGGTAGGCCAGCGGTCGCCAAAACGCAACGTTTAGAGGCAAAAATGTACGTCCGGTGCTGACGATCAGTGGAATTAAAGCCACAAACGTGACCTTTGCACTTTAGATGGTAAGTGTTCCTCAGTAAATATGGAATTTGTGAAGTTATTCACAGCCTCAGATCGCAGATTGGCTGTTGTTTAAATATCGTTTTCCTGTCTTTCCGACAGCCACTTGCTGGAGCGTTATGGGGCTTTGGCATATATTTAGCTCATTCAAAAACAAACAAATGCATTAAAAAACTGAAATGCTGACTATTTCAATCTTTGAAATAGTCAGCATTTCAGTTTTTTAATGCATTTGTTTAATAATACATTTATTTTACCCCTACAATAAAATATATTGTTTGCATTTTTTTGCTAAAAAAAATATTTCGGAAAAATTTTTTTTCGTTCGTTCTTTTTGAGCGTCTACACGTACACGTGCTTCCGTGACATGTTTTAACTTCCAACAAATTAAATGTATGTTGTTAGCTTTATGCCATAATTTATTTATTTTTAAATTAATTTCTTTGAGCCTTAAAAGAAAATTAAAATTAAAAGAAAAAAAGTTTTTTTCCAAAATTTTGTTCTAGCATCGTTAAGTAAGCCCTCAATGTGTGAGTTATTCTGGAGCAGCTGTTTGTAGAGATGATTGTAATGCTGTAACTGGTTACTTTTTTATTTTTCAAATAAAATACGAAAATTTGTTAAGTTTCTGTTTAAAGAAAATATCGGCAATCGCCAATCGGCATCGGCCGATTGGTTAAGTCATGAAATCGGGAAAATATCGGCATCGGCCAGTCAGGAAGGTTAATAAATCGGCACAAAATCGGCATCGGCTAATTAATAAGATTTAAAAATCGGCGTAAAATCGGCATCGGTCAATCGGCAAAATTTTGCCATCGGTCGACCCTTATACAGTGGTAAGCGTCAGGTAAGATTTGATTGGCAACACCTACTACACCACATAAAACATGCCCGCTACAAAGACTGAATGTCCGCACCCAAATTAATCTCTTCTTCAGGTATGGCAGATAAAGTTGCATTTACCTTTATTAGCACCAGCCACCACTGCTACTGAAGGCCGAGGGATGTACTGTAATAAAAAAAAAAAAAAAGTGTCATGGACCAATATTTAACAAGACAAGCTTATTTTCGTTCAGTAGAAAAATTTACCTTGTTTGACCCAACTATATCACGTGGCCCTTCACTTGTTAGGTCCGGATTAAGGGCAAAGATGGCTTCAATTTCAATCTATGAAGTAACAGGTATGATAAAATCAATCGTATCAGTTTTGGGTGCTCGTGATATTAATTTAATATCATGAACAAGAATCCAACAAACTAAAAAAAAAAATTTCTCTGATCCCCGTATTACATTATCTCCTACATAATCACAGCCTCTAAGAGTGAACTACATTATTTTAACCCATAAAAAAAAAAACTCCCAACAAAATATTTTAACCCAAATCCCACTACAACTAAACCCAATACAGATTATAGCACACAAGATCTGTACAAACAAAGATAGTTGGGTAATGGTCCTCCATTAGGTTACACTACATCTAAAACTGATACTTGCAACACTCAGAGGGCACAGTAGCTCTGACTTGCAAAATAGCATGTGGTGTTCTTTCGCTGCAAGTGGCTCCATTCCTCGGTGGGTCCGAGTCTTGACCAGCAGTCAGTTACACCCCTTTGCGCTCCTACCAGTACATCTAGGCTAGCTAGGGATGGGCGATATCGCGATATTTCGATATTATTGCCATAGACAAACACGCAATGATTTTTGTGTTTCGCGATCATCGCAGCTTTGAGCTCATTCGGCTTTTCCCATCGTTGTTGACAATTTCGCTAAATACTGACCAATTTTGACGTTCAAATGCACCATTTTAATCGTAGTTTTACCAGCTTTCCAATGATGCAAGCCAAAAGTCTCTAGTTGCAACCGTTCTGAAGTTATTTTTAATAAACCACCTAATCTACATTTTTCAACAAACATGGCCTCCAAATGGATAAGAAAAATTGCTACTCACTGCTGATTTTAACAGGACTAATGTTACAACATAAAGTGCTTGTCTGTTGATTAATTAATATCAACATTTTCACATCTTAAGTCACTTAACTGTGATGACATGAAACCTTGAGGCCTAGTCGTAGTATTACTAAGCCTAAACATGTATAGTAAGTAGGCTTACTGTAGGAATAGAGCTGATGACCAATTGATCAAATTAAGACAGCTTGGCCTACACGTTGAAAAATATCGCAATAATCGCATATCAAGGTGCTGTCATAATCGCTAGCCTAAATTTCACTATCGCCCATCCCTACATAAAGTATCATTTTTTAAATTAATTTTTTATTATTTTTGGGGCCAGTAAGCCTATGGGATCGTGCGGCGTCTCCCATCCCTGTCTATACTCCAGGAAGGAAGCTCCCAGTGGTAGAAGTTGGTATAGAAAAAAATTGGGACATCATGTTGGACAAACTTCAGGATATTTGAATTGTCAAAACATTTTAAAATGAACACAAAATGTCATTGGTAGTTTGTAAGCAAACTGAGTAATTCCTTTTTTTTTTTTTTTACATTTTCCAATTTGCTGCGAACTACAATTTTTCAGCGCAAGTATTAATAATAATTTGGGCAACTTTTGCAGAATTTATTTTTTTAAAGCAGTAGACAGTAACTGTTCGTTATTTTAAACGGACTCTACCACTTAGGGAGGAAGCAATGGTAAGTTGTGGTGGCTAACGGACTAGACATGTTGCTTAGCAACTGCCAAGATTCATTTTCCCGAACTTCGCGAACGGCACGGAACTAGCGCTTCAGAGTATATCACCGTATTTGTTACGGCGGTAAAAAAAGGAAGGATTCGTTTTTTTTTAATTTTTAATTTTAGAAAAATGTCAGGAAGAGTTTTCAAAAATCAGGAATTGCATGACAACTGCCCCCCCACCACCACCACCAAAAGAAAAAAAAATTTAAAACACCATCCTACACAGGGGCAAATTAATAAAAGTCTTTAACCATCACCCACCTCTTTTCCTTTGGTTTCACCACGTTCGAACCACTCCACCGTTACACTACGGGTTTCTTGATTTACTCCACTTATCACAGCAGAATGGATACGACCTACAAGTTAAAAAAAAAAAAAAGGATCAGTTTTAGATATTTTGAGATGGATATTTCATATATGGTAGAATTTATAGCACAATAAAAAATGAACTGAGCACACTGGACCGAACAAGCTTATTTGGCATACCACTGAGCATGGTTTAAAGTAGAATCAACCAATTTAACAAACCAAACATTTTTATGCCCATTGCGAAGGCTGCAACTACATTCCTGGAGGGGCGTGGGCAAACCATAAAAATAGCACCTCCTTAACAATTTATTTTTTTTGCAGGGCCCAGAACGTTAAAACTCCTGAGACTGAAACTCTGCCGTTGTCACCACGGCGCAACAGCATATGTTACGATAAGAAGTTTCGCACTACTGGTGAAATCAAGTAGCCTACCATCATGGACTTCAATTATTTTTATTAGTAAATATAATATCATTATTGAATATTACATAAAAAAAATTAAAAAAGTAATATGAAATTCCTGTGCTAGAGTTTCACACAGGAATAAAGTTGTTAGGCTTCATACTTTTGGAAAAATGGAAACCATCAATCCGAAGAGTATGCTCAATGATATTTGTCAACTGGCAGTCTTTAAAGTTTTACTATTTTTTATATATTTTTTTTAAAAATTATCTAACAATCTCGACTTTAAAACATTTTTAATTGCCATTACACACTAGGCCTACATTACTAATAATAGCCTAGTTCCAAGATATTCCAGCTAGGCTTCCAAATAAGCACAATGCATCTTACAAAAGTAACATCCGACTAAGCCTTGACCGTTCTTGGCCTACATTAAGATTTTGTTCCAGCCCAAGTTCAATCAATAGTGTTCATGATACACGCTTGATGATGGACCTCACCTGGACAAATGCCATACTTGACCAACTTTGGAACGTGTGGTAAACAATTGCCGACTACAGCTGGAAATCCTAACGCAGATTTGTATTTTAATTAAGGGGAAAGTCAGATTTGTTGATAGCACTAGCCATAGAAAAACATTTCTATCTCTTACTTTATCTTTTAAAAAAATTATAGACGTATTATAAAAGACTCGAAAAAGCAGGCTTTGCAGATCTCCAATTAAAAAAATAGGTTATAAAATAAAAAAATGTAAATAGCCTTTCATTTGGTTTTTGTTGTATTTCACTCAGCTCGCTATAAGGGCTAATAGGGCAATTATTCTTGTTTATTAGCTAACTAGCCACATTGTTCACTTTGCTTACTATATTGGCATTGACTTCTTCAGAGCAGGTTTTCGCGTATATGAGGGTAAAAAAAATGTAGCCTACAGCAATGGAAATATGCTATCTGAAGTGTAATTTAATTATTTTTTATTAGGCGCTACTGCTCATCTTTTTAGGTGCTTTAGTGTAGCTGGGAGATGCTATGCTCACGAGAGGAACTCAGTTTCAAACTTTTATGACGAGAGACTAATGCCCTAAGATGGTTGTCCAGGTTGTCATGTCCCAGGCAACTGAACGACGAGTTTTTAGAATGCACCCTTTCTTAGTTTTGGGTGATAATTCTGAAGGAGATAGTTCTCCGAAAATTTAATTGTTGAACTGTGTTTGTTGTTCATTGGTGGTATTGTGTTGGTAGTTTTGGAGATTTATACATTGAAAAGCCCGAATTTCAGATTTACCAATTTTAGTGGCACTTCTTGCAATACATGCCATAGTCAGCAGTTCGGCAAAAATAAAATGTATGACCCCATCACCCCAAAAATCCATGAACCCATATAACCCCCCCCCCACCCCATAAATAACGATCAGTCCCTGAAAAAGTAAAGAGTACGCACACATTAATTTTAAATCAGCTATCAAGCCGTGGGGTAGGCTATTTCCCTGGAAAAAAAACTATTTGTAGTCTAGCATTAAATAGCAAAAAAAATGGGGGTTCTCAGGAGTTTAAAATGTTCAAAAGCAAGGCAGATGAATCAAAAGTGTAATTTTCAGGTCCCTACATTCAAATTACAATAATTATAACTTAGTGACATAGCCATGAGCGAGCCGAAGGGGCGTAAAGACATTGGAAAAATCTGTTTATTCGACCGTTATTTTTTAATGACATGCTTCGCCCATAGTATTGTATGGCAGGAAAGCCTTTCTTAACTATGTTTCGTTTATATGCTAATTTCCGTAGCCGACTGCCACACGATGCACCACGTTCATTTAGGAAACAACCAACAAAACGTGCAGCACTTAAGTAACATGTGAAAAATAATTGTAGGCTATGTAACATTTCCCATGAATTTGGGACCCCTTTTTGCTAACACTCACTTTGACTGACCCATGTAGAATCGGTTGCAAAACATGTTTCGCACAGGATGCTCACCAATAGTGAGAAGGTATGTAGGCTACTTTAGTTTTAATTGACTGGTTCTTAAGAGCGGATGTGCACAACCTTCACCAATGTCGGTCGCCACTCTCCAAACGGCGACAAAAATTCAGCAGTTGGTGACTTGGTTTTTACAGCTGGTCGCCACAATGGCAATTGATTAACAAACCCTGATGCTAAATTGTCGTATCTCGGGAACCGTATTAGCTAGAAACAAGTGGTTTGTGGCGTTGCGTACAGAATTACAAGGGCTCTCCAAACAAGTGTGCAACAATGTCGCTATAGCCACTTTAGTTGATTGGAGAGTTAGATTAATGCAAACAATATGTAGTAGCACACTGTGAAACTCCATTATAAACGAACAAAAGTCACCAGAAAAACGCACACTTTCACAACAGAAGACA